>ML245232.1:0-29257 GCA_005239495.1 Nicotiana undulata
GGATTTTGTTATTTCGCTACAGAATTTATTCGTCGGTGAAATTCCTGACTTTTTAGTAATGAACTTTTAATTATCTTATTTTATCAACGCTATTAGAATCTTTTACAGTTTCATGTTATATACCATTTGCTAGTGACATTTGAAATCTATTTAGGGTAAATTAACTTATTTGGTTACTACTTTAACAAATTAAGAGTTAGCTAGTTATCTTTTAGGTGATCTGAAGTCTTTTCTGGTACATATAAAAGTTAAAACTTTTACTTAAATCAAGTTGTTCAAAAGTTGTTCCTTAGTCTATCACAATGACATTAATGATTTGCATATAAAGACAATGAAAGGGCATTAGTCCAAAGGGTTGATTGGGATATAAACAAGATCTTTTAGTTTATTGGTTCGGAACAAATTATTTATACATATTGATTTTTTTAAATATGAATATAGGGTTCGAGTCAAAGCTATTGAATTCTGTCGAACCCATGACCAGAACGATGGCGGCGCCCGTAGATACAAGTCGCAAAGTCCTTGGAGGAGAGAAGATAAACATTCCTATCTGCTTCAAGAGACAATGTGTACATGGAGTTTGCTGGTGTTGTAAAGATGCATCAGATGCATGTTATAGTCAACAAGAATGTGAAAGAATTTGCCACATAAAATATTAAAAAGCTTTGCCATGACAAATTCAATGTAACCTCATTTCTTGAATTATTGAATTTGCTTCTTCTTGTTTTCTTTTGTTTTCTTCTCCCCAAAACAAGTATGAAACAATTATGATCTCATGCTATCACTGACCCTTTTCTGACTACCAAAATAGTTGGAAAGTAATCTAAAAATTTAATATTTTTACTACATTTTGATTGTTTATGGGTAGTCGGAAAAAAAGAAATAGCTTCAGTACCTAACTTTTTTATTTAAGAAATTAAGTATACAGTCGCATAATTTTTTTTTATTTACAGTATCACTAAAATACTAGCTCAATTCATGTAATAAATAGATTTAAATTTAGAGGGGTGGTACGACGATCAGAGTTGTGACTAATTAATAAACACATGATATGTATCATTCTTTCAACTATAAAGTTTTATTGCTTAAATTAAAATTGTCAATCAAGATGTATGCCGCATGTTACATTAAGTAAAATTTATAAATATAAAAAATTAACTTCTTACTTACTTGTATACTTCAATACCGATCATAAAATGTATAAAAGTATACATTCCAAACACTAAAATGTATACTATAATATCTATATCAATCTTTTTTTTTCTTGTTTAGTTTAACTATCACACGTCCGTTATATTTTCCCTTAAGTTAAATCCATATAAGATGTTACTTTTACAAGAAATTAAACATGTAATGTTTTGTTAATCCACATTGTTTGGAACCTTTTCATGATAACACTAGGCATTTTTACTTTTACTTTATCAGGGGCGAAATCGTTTGCAGCCTACGGATTCACGTGAATTCAGTAATTTTTGTTTAAAAAGTGTAAATGTGTCAGAATATTCACTAAATATTTATATATATTTGAATGTGAACCCAATATTAAAAATTTATACGAGGTCATTGTAGAAACATTAAACCACCCATTACTAGAAATCCGATAAATACCGACCAGAAAAACCGACTAACGTTGGTCGGTTATGGCAAATTACCGACCAAAACGCATCCAAACACGCTTGATCACTGTTTTGGTGGTTGTTTTAATATACCGACCAAGGTTGATCGGTAATTACCGACCAAGGTTGGTCGCTAAGTTAAAACGACCATTTGAAGAATTTAAAGCACATACCGACCAACTTTGGTCGGTAACATATTTTAATAACTGAATTTTACCGACCAAAGTTGGCCGGTGTATTTAAATTATGTTATTTTATTAATTATTAATTTTTTAAAAATACCAATCAAAGTTGGTCGGTAAATGAAAATATATATTTTTTTTATAAAAATTAAAATTTAACAATACCGACCAAAGTTGGTCGGTAAAATTAAAATCTGGGTATTCCTTGTTCATTAACCGACCAACTTTGGTCGGTAATTGTATATTTTTTATATATTTTTTAATTTTAAAACCAACCAACCTTGGTCGCTAATGTGCAAAAAAATATATTTTTTTAATTAGAAACCGACCAACTTTGGTCGATTTTCTAGGTTTTAATTTTGGCATAAAATGCATGTTTTGGCAGCTACACCACCTGTCAGCATACCAAAATCCCTAAAGCACCATAATATAACAACAACAACAACATTCAATATACATTAAAACTAACAATTTTAAGTTCAATTGAACTAAAAAATCCAAAACCAAGTTAAAACTTATTACAACTAGTTCAACAGTGGTTCTATTTGTCTAGTTCAAAGCATATAGAAGTCAAGGAGTATTTTCTACAGCATCATCATCACCGTCTGATGAACTTTCATTTACAAGACGGTATAGAGAAGGGTCTTGTGGAGGACGGGAGGAACGATCATGGGGAGGACGGGAGGAATGCTCGCGTGCTAGTCGAGCCTCTGGCGATGACTCACGAGACCGGGGCAACAGAAAAGCTCCAGTAGATAGGAGAGTTCTGATCTGAGCTTGCATGCCAAGGAATTGAGCATCTCTAACCCTTTCTCTTTCCTTGGCCGCTTCTAGCTCGGATGTGAGCTTTGTCACAGCTTCCCGCATAACGGAGAGACTCTCCCTATTAAGTTGCTCGCCTTGCGAGGAAGTTCCTATTCCTTGGATTCCACACTTATAGCAATGAAATTTCTTAGTAGGAAGCCCGTATACCTTCCTCCATTTTGGACTGCCAGCAGACTCCATCCATATTTTTTCAGCATCCTCATCCGAAGGTTGGGTTGGCTCGCCCGATTCACCAGCTAGCTGAGTGCGAATGAATTCCTCCACGTTAGTTTGGTAGCGACCCTATACGAAAATTTAAATTTAATTAGTACTTCAAAATTTATATAAAAGTAAATTAAAATACTTAAAGAAAAGTGAAAGCCTACATATACAATGAGGCAGGGTCCTCGACCCACCTTCCACAGGGTCGGGTTCTTTTAGGGATTGATAGACTTGTGAAGATCCTAATTAGTATATGTAATTTATCATCAAATATATCTGTTTGTAAATTGGTTCATCGACTTATAACTTACTTAGATGCATCGTTGAATATTAAAAATAAAACGTTTGACCTATATCTATCTATCTCTCTCTCTCTCTCTCTCTAACTACATATATAGCATGTTATAAAATTACTTTCTTCTCAAGGTTCGGTGCTTGAAGATGAGATCCTTGAGACCATCCCCTCTCTAGTCACAGAGGAAGATAATAAGATGCTTACGAGCCCTCCTAATNAATAACTTGCTTCCATCTGTCCTGAATGAGGGAATTAAGGCGGGTATAGTCGAACTGAACTGCTTGATTCTAAGGTGGGTGATAAGCAGTTGTATCCGTATCAAGCCTACCATCTCTTCTCACGAAAGACTTTCCATCCCGTCTCTGAAAGTTTTGCAATATAAGTGGCCCTGCTTCAAAGCCCCAGAAAACCCCCCTTACTCTCTCTCTATAAAAAAAAGCCCTTTCCCCTTAATATGTTATAGTATATGTTAGTGTATAAATTATTTATATTATAAAAGTGTTAACGAATTACATTTATATTATTTAGATAGTAAATATGAAAATAATTTTAGTTTTGACCAATGTTGACCTAATAACCGACCAACTTTGGTCGGTTATTTTCAAGAAATTAAAATATACCGACCAAAGTTGGTCGGTAAATGCTTCCCCTGTATTAACCGATCAACTTTGGTCGGTAATTTTAAATAAATTTTTTTTATATTTTATAAAATTTTAAATAATAATATAACTATTAATATTTTAAAACTAGGTCCCACATTACCGATCAAAGTTGGTCGGTAATGTGAAAGTTTTTTTGACTAAGCTAGTCTGACCAGTTCGAAAAACTTGTTGACCAACTTACCGATCAACTTTGGTCGATATTTTATTTAAAATAAATGTAAAATATTTTTCTCCCAATTTCGAACTAATTTTGATCGCTTTTTTTTACCCATCAATTTTGGTCGATAATTATCGAATTTCTAGTTGTGACCTTTGCTAAAATTAATTAGGCCAGCTTGACATAATAGCTACTAGCTACTCCTGTTCGTGATAAAATTAATTAATTTTTCCATTTCCCAGAACTATTATAAGACCCCACTAATTTGATGTAATCTTCTCCTTCGCAAGCAAATCTGATCATGTCAATCTTGCTACATTTAATATAGCATAGATTTTGTTTTTACACATAAGTCAACTGTAGTGATGACGCAAAAAAATATCCATAATTCACACATTATGATAGAAGGGCAGTATTAGAGCAACAATAAAGTTGTCTTCGTGTGACCTATAGGTCACGTTCTCGAATCGAATGCTTGCATTAGAGTAGGCTATCTAAATAACATGTGTTGCAACCATTCGCCGTACCTTGTGTGAATGCAAAATGTTTTGTGCATTGTCAGACCCTCTAATTCACATATTATGACAAAAGAGAAATTACTCTGGCAATATCTGTATATTCACTATATAAGCATCAACTTCAGATACCCCAAAGCAAAAAAAGTGAACAAACAAATTAGTCAAAAATATGGCAAAGAAGTTTGAGGCAAATATTATTCCACTATTATTGGCAATTTTGATGCTAATGTTGATCTCAACTTCACAAGTATCATGTAAATTGAACCAAAAATGTTTTAGGGATTGTATTCGTGCATGTTATCAAAATCCTGGATGTTACAAAATGTGTGGATTAAACTGTGACGAATCGAGATGTGGAACAGAATGCAAGGAGTCTCCTAATTATACTTCTTCTCCTATGTACTATTGCAATCTTGATTGTTCGATTCACAATTGTGCAAGTTTAATCAAAGGTACCTTCCTTTTCTAACTTCCTTTGGCTTGAGCAGATCTTAAAGAACTTTCAACGTCTCGTCGTAAAGATCACGAGTTCGAGTACTAGAATCAGTGACTAATACTTGCATTAGAATAAATTATCTACGTTACACTCTTTGGGGTTGCGGCCTTTCCCCAGACCTTGTTTGAATGCAGGATGCCTTGTATACCTGGTTACTTTGGTCGAAGAGATCACTGAGTTCGAGCCGTGAAAGCAATTATCAATGCTTGTATTAGAATAGACTGTCTACATTTTGAGGTGCAGCCCTACGTGAAACCGGGATTCCTTGTATATCGGGGGGGAGATCAGTTTTATGACCCATTAAAAATATATTTTTAGTTAAATGGTTATTTTTAGTGAAGACCGATAAATAAAATATATAAGGTTTTCTTTATTACTTTTCCTCTGAGTTTTTTATTGTTTCTGGATTATCTTTACTATTTTTGCTAGCAGTTCCTTTTCTTTCCTTTCTACAATATTTTTCAATAAGATTTTTTCTTGTGCTTTTTCAAACCGGTTTTAAAAATATTTTTCTTGAGTTGAGAGTCTGTTGAAGCAGCTACTCTACCTCTGACAAGGTAGAGTTAATGCCGGCTATATCCTACCCTCCCTATATCCCACTTATGGGATTTTACTCAATATATTGTTGATTTGTTGTACTAACATATCTTTTTTTGTATTTATTTACTTTGTGCAGATGACAAACACTGGCGAGGTTGCATGAAAGATTGTTCCAACAAATATTGCAAAATTAGAGCTTAGAGGATAGTCTTCAAAGCTTTGCTCTAAGATGTTAATGTTGTTGTAAAATAAAAGCTAATCCAATGTCATATCTGTCATGATTTCTATGGTAGATGCTTTTCTTCATCCTCTCTATTTCATTTAGAATAAAAAGATTAATATTCATGTTTTTATTCCTTTTACTAAAAGCAATTAAGAAAAGTTGAAAAGGTTTTGCTGTTAGATAAATCTTTTTTTTTCTCGAACCTGTAGATAATTCTTTATAGAGATGGGATGTCGATCATTTTTAAATCTTACTAATACGCACTCATCAAATGCGATTTATAAGTGCATTTCAACGATGAGATTTATAGGTCGCACTGTGCGGTTTATAAGTCCGCCTTGGCAAATGCAATTTATAATTCACATTCGCCATATGTGATTCAAATGCTTTTATAAGTTGGTGCGATTATAAATAATGATTTGTGACACTCGACACTCTTTTTTCCTTTGTTCTTACCGTCTCGTCTCCTATTTTTTCCTATCCCCTAATTTGAGATTAGAATTTCTTTTTTCCTTTCTCATTGTTGCTGAAATGACCAAAAACTGCATTTTTTATTAGTACCCATGGCTAGAACTTCCAGCGCTATGGTGGTTGGTTTCGTAAGGCAAGCAAGTGTCTGCCCGTAAGGGTGGGTGTTTGGTCGGTTCGGTTCGGTTATTCGGTTTTGTAAAAGTAGTTACCGAAATCGAATTGAAATAAGTTCGGTGTAGTTTGATTTTCGATTTGAACATTATCATATTGGGCTCCTTCTATGTAATAATAGGACCGGCGAATCTGTTGTTTTTTTCCCAAAACTTCGAAATTATTGGAAATATTGTGTTTATAAAAAAAATAGACTAAACTTTGCAAACTATTATCGATCATAAAATTCATACATCGTGTAAATTACAACTATGTGTGAAGTCCTCCCGGTATCTATCATATATGCTACGGAAGTTTTAATAGAGCGAAAGTCTTTAAGATTCGAAAGTTGATAGACTAATTTAATTGTGTTGAGTCTTTGATAGATTAGACCTAATAATATTAATTTATTACCTATGGGCTTAGACTATATATAACTTAAAGAACCTATATGCTAATAATTCGATTTTTCGGTTAACCAAACTAAATAACTTAATAACCGAAAACCGAACCGAAAAACTGAAATTTTAAACTGAAACCGAACGAACAAATAACTTGGTCGGTTTATTCGGTTCCGACCGAAATATGCCTACCTCTACCTGCCCGAGCAGACCAAAATATGCAGTATTTATATGTAGGGAAAAAGTCCGGATTTATCCCTCCACTATGGTCTATAGTTTTCGAAGGCCTATGCTTCAAGCCATTTAGAGAAATTGTCAGTCATAAATAATATGAATCTAGCTTTACATGGGGCCGATGGCAGAGGACCGATGATGTCCCTTCCCCATTTCATGAATGGCCATGGGGATAAGACTGAGTGAAGCTGTTCACCGGGCTGGTGAATCATCGGTGCGAACCTTTGACATTTGTCGCATTTTCGAACAAACTCCTTAGAGTCTTTCTCCATGCTATCCCAATAGTATCCTGCTCTGATGACCTTTCGAACTAGTGACTCGGCGCCAAAATGGTTTCCACAAGTGCTTTCGTGGATTTCTCGTAAGACATAATCGGTATCTCCCGGCCCCAAGCATACGGCCAATGGACCATCCAACGTCCTTCTGTATAACATTCCGTCTTTGTCTAATGTGAACCGAGCTGCTTTAGTTCGTAAGGCCCTTGATTCTTTGGGATCCGATGGTAGCTTCCCCTTTTTCAAGTATTCGATATACTTGTTCCTCCAATCCTAGGTTAAGCTTGTGGAATTAATTTCAGCGTGCCTTCGATTATAGATCTCGAGAGTTGGACGGCAGTCCCCGAGCTAATTTCATCTTCGTCGGCCAAGGATCCCAAGTTTCCAAGTGCATCGGCCTCAGTATTCTGTTCTCAAGGTACATGCAACAAAGTCCATTCTTTGAAATGGTGCAAAGTGACCTGCAATTTGTCTAAGTACCTTTGCATCCTGTCTTCTCGAACTTCGAAGGTGCCGTTTACCTGGTTAACTACCAGTAGGGAGTCACATTTAGCTTCGATGACTTCCGCTCCCAAGTTCTTAGCTAGTTCGAGACCTGCAATCATAGCCTCATACTTGGCCTCGTTGTTAGTTAGTTTGGCAGTTTTAATCGATTTTCTGATACCATTGCCCGTGGCGGTTTCAAAATAATACCAAGCCCGAACCCTTTCACGTTCGGGGCTCCGTCAATGAAGAGGTTCCATAGATGAGGTACCCGATTTTAGCAGAAGTTCCTTTTCCACTTCGGGTATGAGGGTCGGCGAAAAGTCTGCCACGAAGTCTGCTAATATTTGAGACTTGATGGTCGTTCGGGGATGATACTCAATATCGTAGCTGCCAAGTTCGACAGCCCATTTGGCCAATCGGCCCGATAGCACGGGCTTATGCAATATATTTCGAAGGGGATATGTGGTAATGACACATAGAGGATGACACTGAAAATATGACTTTAGTTTTCTGGATGCGCTTATTAGTACAAGTGCTAATTTTTCTAGGTGTGGATATCTGGTTTCAGCATCTCCTAAAGTTCGACCTACGTAGTAAACTGGAAACTACGTACCTTGTTCTTCTCGGAATAGTACTCCACTTACCGCTATCTCGGACACCGCCAAGTATAGGTATAGCTTCTCATCTACCTTTGGGGTGTGGAGCAAAGGTGGGCTCGATAGGTGTCGTTTCAACTCCTCCAATGCTTGCTAACATTCAGGAGTCCATGTAAAATCGTTTTTCTTTTAAGCAAGGAAAAGAACTTGTGACTCCGATCTGACGACCTCGAAATGAACCGGCATAGGGCAACTATCCGTCCGGTTAGCCTCTGAACGGATTTTATGTTGTCTGTCGCGCCCCTTTTCCTCGCGAAATTAGGTTTCGATATTTCTGAGACAACTCTTTTTTGGGATGGGTAAGGAATTGGAAGAGTCTCCACCTAATGGATTAAGGTGCGTTAGGGCACCTAGAGCAATTAACTCATATAACCAGTTTACATCACCAGAGATCGGGTAAGGGATCAAATTACCTCGAGGGAAAGGTGTTAAGCACCCCCCAGGCCCACAATGGTGGGCCCTGGCAAACTTAAATTAAGCAAATTAGTCTAAAAAGAGAAGAAAACAATTTTGACAAATACCATAAGATTTTTTCTTTTAAAAAACGAGAGTATAAGGGGGTCCTAAGTTCTTTAGCCTATATGATCATTCCATGCAATACTTTGTAACTCCCCCAAGTCGGGGTGTTACTCATAGTATTAACGCATGGGCTATCATCTCCTTACTACCCAATTACTCATATTAGGTGATTACATCTGGGGTTACGTATATGGCTTGATTCAACGTATTCATGCTTATTCAATTTATAGTTGTGGAAATTTTGATCTTGTAAATTATTTCAGAAGTGGTAATTTGGTTCTAAGGTTTATGGGTCAGGATGGATTTCGAAATTTCAGCTATGTTGTGCTATTGGACCTACATGGGATAGGGTGACATGGGATCACCTCGGGTATGTGCATGGTAGGTTACACGGCAATTTTTGGCAGTTTTTGGAATATTTCTGGGCACGTTCGAGGACGAACGTATATTTAAGTGGGGGACAATGTAACGACCTGGTCGGTCGTACCGAGAGTTTAACCCTGTTTTCCCTACTTCTGATTCATTTTTGTGTGGTTCAGCTTTTGTGTGTTTTGTTGGGTTGGTTGGCTCAGGTTCGGAGTGGTCGTGGTGAGAACTGAGACACTTAGTCTCTTAAATTGGCTTAATAGTTGAAAAAGTCAACTAAGAGTTGACTTATTGGTAAACGACCTCGGAATGTAGATTTTATGGCTCGAATAGCTTCGTTAGGTGATTTGGGGCTTAGAAGTGTGTTTGGAATATGGTTTGACGTCCGATGTAGAATTAGGCTTGAATTGGCGAAAGTTAGTTTTTTGCGATTTTCGATCGGCAGTGGAAAATAGGCTAAAGGGTCGGAATGGAATTCCGGAAGTTGGAGCAGGTTCGTAGTGTCATTTTGGACGTGTGTGCACGTTTTCATGTCATTCAGATGTGTTTTGGTTGGTTTCGGCATCTTTGGTGGAATTTAGAAGTTTCAAAGTTAATAGGCTTGAATCCGAGGTGAATTTAGTATTTTTGCATTGTTTTTGGTGATTCGAAGGCTCGACTAAGTTTGTATGATGTTATGGGATGTGTTGATATGTTTTGGTTGAGGTCCCGAGGGTCTCGGGTGAGTTTTGGGTGGTTTCGGACCATTTCTAGGCCATTTCTAGTTGCTGGTTTTTGGCTTCAGGGGTGTACAGTGCTATAGCATAGATCTGGATGCGATAGCATAGAGAAAATTTGAAAAAATCTAGTTGTGCTATGCGATCACATATGGCTTCCCGCGATCGCATAGAGTAAAATTTCTGTTGCACTGTACCCACTTTGGAAACTTATAACTCACAATCTATAAGGAATTTGAAGATGATCCAAAAATGAAAGTTGTAGCCCTTGATGTCTAGTTATCATAAAGTTAAACCAATTGTAATTTGAAAGTTTTGTACAAAAAGTTATGACCATTACACTAGAGGCTATCCGGAAGAGTTGGAGAAGGCTGTTGGAAAACTTTATTTTATGCGATCGCATGGAAAAGGTCGCGATCGCATAGGGTTAAAGAAAGCTGGTAAATTTTGTTCATCGCGAACGCGTGGCATAGGCCGCGTTCGCATAGAGTGATCTGGGCAGAAGTATTTAAACCCCTCTTTCGCGAATTTCAGTCCATTTTTCACCATTGTTGAGCGATTTTGAAGTTTTTTGATAGGGAATGAAGAGAGAATCAAAGGGAAACATTTGGAGGTAAGATTTTTGACTTCATAACTCGATTCTATTTTGTTTTCTAAGTGTTTAAAACCTGAAATTAGTGGAATTAAACCCAAAATTGGGGAAGTTAGGGCATGAAAAATTGGAGACTTTAATTGGGTAATTGAAGGGGCAATTATGGTCTGATTTTGATGTTCTTGGTATGTATAGAATCGAGGGAGGATAAGGATTCTATTTTTGTAATTTATATCGAATTCCAAGACGTGGTCCCGGGGGTCGGGTTTGGTCACTTTCGGGTTTTGTGCTTAAAATTGATATTTTTCAATTGGAATTCGATCCCTTAGCATAATTTGATGTGAAAATCTGAACTTGATAGAGTTGGAGCACTCGGAAGTTGATTCGACAGACAAGCGTGTTGCAGAGTAGCTTTTTGGGCTAGTTTGAGGTATGTAATGTCTTTAAATCCTGTCCTGAGGGTATGAAACCCCGGACTTTGCATCCTTTCACGGTTTTGTAGTGACGCACACACTGGATGGCGAGTGTGGGGAGTGCACGAATTGGAAATTGGGAAATATGTGTCCTTTCGTGGCAACTATTGAGTTGCGAAGCTGTTTTTAAAGCCTATGTTTTATAGTATTAATATGTTTTGATATATTTGGGATGTAAGGCGATGTTTGGGGCCTAGTGCCGATCTGTTTTAACCCCTTGGGGGCTATTTTCCGGATATTCCTCACGTAGTACTTATGATTTTACACTCAGTCCTTATTGCTAAATTGTTTTGACACTCAGAGTTTATTGATATTATTTCTTGAAATGAAATACTATTTTTGGTCGAGAACCCCGCTTATTTATTGCCCGAGTGGCATGTTGAGAGTGTCTGACTGAGTGAGGCCGAGGGCCAATGTTATGAGGATATTTATGATATGAGAAAGGTCGATAGCCTGAGAGTGATTGATGCCATGATTTGGCTTGTTTATAGAGCTTGGGTTGTAGGAGCCCCTCTGGAGTCTGTACACACCCCCAGTGAGCGCAGGTACCTACTAAGTGCGAGTGCCGAGTGATTGGGAGGCATGAGTGACTGTGAGGTGCTGACTGAGTGATGGTGAGGTGCTGAGTGACTATTTAAGAGTGATGATGTGGCCCAAGGGGCGGTTATGATGATATTTTTACTGAGTTTTAATTATGATTCACTTCATTCTTCTACACTGATATTTTTGGGGGTTTCACTGAGAAATATTTGAAAATATACTTGTTCAAAGAATTTTCATGGAAATTGGTTTTCAAACTTATGTATTAAAAGTATACTTTACTCAGACTCTGTGTTTTACTATTTGTGAATTGGTGTTTTGTGCTCTGTGTTTCTTATCTTCAAACCTGATTTATTTTCATTACTACTGAGTTGGCGTACTCATCATTACTGCCTGCACCCCCGTGTGCAGATCCAGGTACTGCTTCGGAGCAGTAGTCGTTCGAGCTCGTTGTCATCAACGTTTGGGATTTCGAGGTAGCTGTCCAGCATCCGCAGCTTCTCCACTTCCCTTCTTCATATAGTACTTAGTATTTGATTCATAAACATTTATTATGATATTAGCGTAGTTAGTTTATTTCTTAGATGCTCGTGATCGGTTGACTCCAGTCTTGGGGAGATTAGTTTAGACTGTTGAATTATATTATAATTGCGTAAAGACTTAGAGAAAAATGTTATTTGCTTATTTTGCTGATTATTATTGATTTTCAGATTATTATAATAGATCAAATGTGTAGTAATGTGATGGTTGGCTAGCCTAGTTCCATGATAGACGCCATCACGACCTGTTAGGATTTGGGGTCGTGACACTTTATTAGGCCTAATGTCTCGCCTTGGGGTGCGCCGGTGTTGTTTGTTAAGAAGAAGGACGAAACGATGAGGATGCGCATAGATTACCGACAATTGAACAAGGTTACTATCAAGAACAAGTATCCATTTCCGAGGATCGATGATTTGTTTGATCAACTTCAGGGTGCCAAGGTATTTTCGAAGATTGATTTGAGATCTGGCTACCATCAGTTGAGGATTAGGGCATCTGATGTCCCTAAGACAACCTTTCACACTCGGTACGGGCATTATGAGTTCTTAGTGATGTCATTCGGGTTGACGAATGCCCCTGCTGCTTTTTTGGATTTGATGAACCGAGTTTTCGGGCCTTATTTGGATTCATTCGTGATTGTCTTCATTGATGATATTCTGATTTACTCCCGCAGCCGAGAGGAGCACGGGCAACACCTTCGAGTCGTTCTCTAGACTCTGAAGGACAGTCAGTTGTATGCTAAGTTTTCGAAGTGTGAGTTCTGGTTGAGTTCGGTGGCATTCTTGGGTCATGTTGTATCGGCATAGGGTATTCATGTGGATCCCAAAAAGATTTCAACAGTCAAGGATTGGCCAAGACCCACATCAGCTATAGAGATCCGGAGTTTCTTGGGCTTAGCAGGTTACTATCGCCGGTTTGTGGAGGGCTTTTAATCTATTGCAGCCCTGATGAGTAGGTTGACTCAGAAGGGTGCCTAGTTCAGGTGGTCAGATGAGTGTGAGGCGAGCTTTCAGAAGCATAAGACAGCCTTGACCACGACACCGGTGTTGGTTTTTCCCTCATATTCAAGGCCATATACTGTGTATTGTGATGCTTCTCGGGTTGGACTTGGTGCAGTGTTGATGCAGGATGGCAAGGTTATAACATATGATTCACGTCAGTTGAAGGTCCATGAGAAGAATTATCCAGTTCATGATTTGGAGTTAGCAGCCATTGTCCACGCACTGAAGATTTGGAGGCATTATTTATATGGCGTGTCATGTGAGGTGTTCACATATCACAAGAGTTTGCAATATTTGTTCAAGCAGAAAGAGTTGAATTTGAGGCAGAGAATATGGTTGGAGCTATTGAAAGACTATGACATCACCATCTTATATCATCCGGGGAAGGCCAATGTAGTGGCCGATGCTTTGAGTAGGAAGTCAGCCAGTATGGGTAGTCTTGCTTATATTCCGGTCGGGGAGAGACCGCTTGCCTTGGATGTTCAGGCCTTAGACAATCGGTTCATGAGATTGGATGTTTCTGAGACCGGTAGTGTTCTAGCTTATACTGTGGCTCGTTCTTCATTATTTGATCGTATTCGAGACCGGCAATATGATGATCCTCATTTGTGTGTCCTTAGGGATACGATGCGGCACGGTGGTGCCAAGCAGGTTACGGTTGGTAATGATGGAGTTTTGCAGATGCAGGACCATATCTGTGTGCCTAATGTTGATGGGATTCATGAGTTGATATTAGAAAAGGCCCATAGTTCTCGGTATTCCATTCATCCAGGCGCCGCAAAGATGTATCAGGATTTGCGGCAGCATTATTGGTGGAGGAGGATGAAGAAAGATATCGTGGCATATGTAGCTCGTTGCTTGAATTGTCAGTAGGTTAAGTACGAGCACCAGATACCCGGTGGATTGATGCAGCAGATTGAGATTCCTGAGTGCAAGTGGGAGCGTATCACCATGGACTTCGTTGTTGGACTCCCACGGACTCAGAGGAAGTTCGATCCAGTATGGGTCATTGTGGATAGGCTGACCAAGTCAACGCATTTCATTCCGGTGGCAGTTTCCTATTCTTTGGAGAGATTGGCAGAGATCTACGTCAGGGAGACTGTTCGACTTCATGGTGTGCCCGTGTCCATTATTTCTGACCGATGTACGCAGTTTACCTCACATTTCTGGAGAGCAGTTCAGCGTGAGTTGGGCACACGGGTTGAGTTGAGCACAGCGTTTCATCCTTAGACGGACGGACAGTCTGAGCATACTATTCAGATTTTGGAGGATATGTTGCGAGCCTGTGTCATTGACTTTGGAGGTTCTTAGGACCAGTTCTTGCCTTTAGCTGAGTTTGCCTACAACAACAGCTATCAGTCGAGCATTCAAATGGCTCCCTATGAGGCGTTATATGGTAGGCGGTGTCGGTCGTCGGTTGGGTGGTTTGAGTCGGGAGAGGCTCGGTTGTTGGGTACGGAGTTAGTGCAGGATGCCTTGGATAAGATTAAGATCATTCAAGATAGACTTCGTACAGATCAGTCTAGGTAGAAGAGTTATGCCGACCGCAGGGTTCGTGATTTGGCATTCATGGTCGGAGAGCGGGTGTTGCTTCGAGTGCTGCCCATGAAGAGCGTGATGAGATTCGGGAAGAAGGGCAAGCTAAGCCCAAGGAACATTGGTCCGTTTGAGATTCTTGATAGAGTGGGGGAGGTGGCTTACAGGCTTGCGTTGCCACCGAGTTTATCAGTCGTGCATTCGGTGTTTCATGTGTCTATGCTTCGGAAGTATCACAGCGATCCATCCCATGTGTTAGACTTCAGCAGTGTCTAGTTGGACAAGGATTTGACCTATGAGGAGGAGTCGGTAGTCATATTAGACCGGCAGATTCGTCAGTTGAGATCGAAGAGTTATCCTTCGATTCGTGTTCAGTGGAGAGGTCAGTCTGCCGAGGCAGCTACCTGGGAGTCTGAGTCCGACATGCGGAGCCGGTATCCCCAACTTTTCCCCGATTCAGGTACTTTTCCATGTCCGTTCGAGGACGAACGTTTGTTTTAGAGGTGGAAAATATGATGACCCAAAAGGTCATCCCTTGTTTTATAAGTCAAAATAGTGTTTTGAGGCCTTGAAAACCTCATTTTAATCTCAACTCGTTTTGCGTGGGTAGCCCGAGCGTATATCCAAGAAGCTTTTATATGAAAAATTGAGAAAATACTAATTTTGCCTTTAAAATTTGATTTAAGTTGACTTCGGTCAATATTTTGGATAAATGAACCCGAACCTGTGATTTGACGGTCCCGGAGGGTCCGTAGGAAAATATGGGACTTGGGCGTATGCCCGGAATCTAATTCCGAGGTCCCAAGCCCAAGAAAAGAATTTTTGAACGAAATTGTTTTTCTGAAAATATAAGAGTTTTTGGAAATTTGGTTATGTTGGAAATTTATGGTATCGAGCTCGTATTTTTGTTCCGGAGCCCGGTACAGGTTCAATATGATATTTAAGATGTGTTTGTAAAATTTGGTAAGAAACGGAGGTCGTTTGACGTGATTCAGACCCGTAGTTGTGAAATTTGATACTTGGGAAGTTTTGAGATTATTCTTTGATTTCTATGCTAAACCCGTTGTTTAAGATGTTATTTTGGCGATTTGATCGCACGAGTAAGTCTGTAGGATATTTTTGAGGTTGTGTGCATGTTTGGTTTGGATCCCCAAGGGCTCGAGTGAGTTTCGGGCAGGTTTCGGGCAGGTTTCGGGGTGTTTGAACTTGGAAAATCACTGCTTGTGCACTAGTTCTTGTGTGCCCGCACCTGCGAGCCTAGGGCCGCAGGTGCGAGACCGTAGGCGTGCATTTTGGTTTGCAAGTGCGGTCCACTCGCAGATGTAGACCCTTCTACTGCAGGAGCGGATACTCTTCCGCAGGTGCGGCCCCCAGTGGGCCTGTCCATTTTCGCAGGTGCGATCCATTTTCCGCACCTGCGAGAGCGTAGGTGCGAGGGTCGGGCAGTGAAGTTTTTTAAAAACAAGCTTCAACCGTTTCTTCTTCAACTTTTCAGAAAAATAGAAGACCTAGGGCAATTTTCTCAAGAGATTTTCTTCCCAAATCATAGGTAAGTATCAACTAATTAATTTCCTTCAGCTTTCTAATGTTTTTCATCAATTAATATCAAGAATTCTAGGGTTTTAAGGGTAGAAAATTGGGGATTTGGGTAAAGTTAGGGCTTTTTGAATAATGGAAATTTAGACCTCGTTTTGGGGTCGGATTCCGAAACTAATGACATATTCGGGCTCGTAGGTGAATGGGTGATCGAGTTTTGGTCTGAACCTCGTGTTTTGATCAAGCAGGCCCGCGGTCGATTTTTGTCTTTTTAGGAAGAATGATAGAAAACCTATAATTAAGCATTGGGATTGAATTACTTAACATTTATTGATGTTATTAAGTTAATTATATCTAGATACAAGTGAATTGGAGTCACATTCAAAAGGGAAAGCGGTAATTGTGGCTTGAGTTGGTCGTGGAATTCGTGGTAAGTGTTTGGCTTAACCTTAGCTTGAGTTAATAGGTGTCGTGTCTTATTTTCTATGTGTTTGTATCATGTTCAACGTATAGGTAAGGTGACGAGTACCTATACGTTGGTGTCAAGCATGCCCGTGAGTCAAATTTGGTGATTTATGTGATTTTTCGTTAAGAGTTACTTGAGTTTCATTTCGTAGTTATTCATATTGGTGGAAATTCTTGTTATTGATTAGTGAGTATTGGTTTCAGTTGAGGAATTCTATGTGAAGTTATGTACTAAGTGAGATTGGCTATAGCTGTTTCCCTTGCCGGGATGGTCTTGATTCTACTGTTCTTCCCTTACCGGGACGTTATGGTTTTATTATTGTTGCTCCTATTGTTGATTTTCCTTGACGATTTGTTGTTATTAATATTGTTTGGGTGAGGAAGAGTGTAAAGCACGAAAGGTGATTCCGTGTATGAATGTGAGAGAGTGTAAAAGCACGAAGGGTGATGTCGTGCCATATTATGATATTAAAAGCACGAAGGGTGATGTCGTGTCGAATCTATTGATTTATTGTGAGGATGATAGTAAAAGCACGAAGGGTGATGCCACGCATCTGCATTTACTATTTGGTGAGGATGAGAGTAAAAGCACGAAGGATGATGTCGTGCACTATTTTCGTCGTGTTGCTATTTTCTTCTGTTTAAGTTGATATTTGAATTGTTGTCTTATTCCGTTATTTTCCATTATTTGATATTCTTCCCCTCAGCATGTTCCCCCCTTTTCTTTGTACTTAGATGCTCATTTCTTATTGTTATTATTTCTTCTGTATATTATTAAACTGCACATGTTATTTTGGTTGTAGTGTCCTAGCCTCGTCACTACTTCACCGGGGTTAGGCTCGACACTTACTCAGTACATGGGGTCGCGTGTGCTGATGCTACACTCTGCACATCTTTGTGTGTAGATCCCGGTACAGGACCCTAGAGTGAGGAGGCTGCCTTCAGTCCACGTGGAGACACCGAGGTAGTTCTGCAGGCGTCAGCATGCCTTGGCGTCCCCTCCTATTTCTCTTGTATCCTATTCTAGTTATTTCAGAAGCAGATGTACTTATTTCATTTAGACCATTATATGTATTATTCATAGACAGTCCGTGAGTTTGTGACACCAAAAATCTGGGTTGGTATTGTGAAGTTCGAACGACATTTAATTAAGTTATTATACTTTGCTTCATTTTTTGTACATTCATTTCTGTTGGTTCTGCATTGCACCTGTTATTAGGTAATAATAAAGGAATAAGGTAAATTAAACATTCACGTTGGCTTTCCTAGAGGGTCCAACGTTAGGCGCCATCACGGTCCCGACGGTCGGAAATTCGGGTCGTGACACGTTCTAGTAGATTCTAGCTCGCTCCTTATGCGTGCACTACCCGTCCCTTACCTATGGCCCTGGATATATTAGGACTTCTATTTGGGATAGTTCTAGACCGACCTATGTTATTTAAAAATGCGAAATCTAGGCGACAAAAAAAAATAGGACTTTCAGATAAGGAACAAGTATGGGCTCACATTAACCTCCACAACTAGACAACAAAAGCACGCAATTGAATCAACAAACTTTGTTAATTTGGAATCTTATAGGCAGGATATCTATGTGAGAAAGACAGAGTGTAAAGACAGTCTTAACAAGGCGATCATTAAGACCTATCTGTTTGCCTACTGGTTTTATTCAGCATGAATCTGGGTACTTCAGGAAGTAATAGGTCACAATTTAAACCTAGAATCATTGTTAAGTCCTACGGATATATTGCCTAAGAGATTAACAATATCGATTGAATTCATAATCGACCAACAGGATCCTATAGACATGATTTCTACGAACTTATTAATTACAGACTTATAGACAGGACTTCTAGATGAATACTTATTTTAATACACAGTAGTAGGTTTTATTCCCCTTTTCAATCCTATAGGCGTGATCTCTAAGCGCATAATTAATTTAAATCCTATGACATGATTTTTAGTTACTGAAACTGATTTTAGTCATATAGGCCTGGTTTTTATTGCTGAATTGACTTAAAACCTATAGGCATGCTTTCTAGGTTTGAAATTGACCTTTTTATGCTATAGACATGATCTCTAGGTGTGAGGCTAATTGTTTATCCTATAAGCATGATATCTATTAACTATATATATGCAGGAATTAAACAGATTGCCAAGAAAGAGAATTAACTCAAACAGCAAGGTCCTATAAGCATGGTCACTAATGCACGTTTGTTGGATTGGTGGATCCTATGAGCAGGATTACTAACATGCAATGTGAGTACAGAATTAAACGGAATTCCTATGGGCAGGATTTATAATTTTTGCAAATGTGAGACACATAATCAAAATGACCATGAAAAGTCCTATAGGCGGGATTTCCAAACGCAGTATAGTACTCACACAGTTCAAACAACATAATTAAATCCTATAGGCAGGATTTCTATCCCGATTTAACAAAACATATAAGAACCCCCCCCCCACACACACACACACACACACACACACAACTTTACTAAATATCCCTAAATATATTATTACAGAGTTATTACAGCCCAGAATATCAAATGAATTACATAATGACAATAGTTACACTGTAGGGGAGCCTTCATAGGCCCAAATAAACCTGGGAACCAGGCCTTCCAACATAGAAGCATTGAAGCATAGCAATGATTCATACATAGCATATTAAAAACCAGGCTTCCACTATGTCAAAGTTCCCAAGGGCCTCAGGGGACCAAGGGCAATGCTCACACCGAAATCACATTCAGAAGATAGTACAAGAGATCGAAAAACTAACCCCAGTGTGTCAGAGTTCAAAAGAGTCTCAAGGACCCTAAGCAGTGCTCACAGTGAAGTGGTTGAGAACCTAAAGGACTAGGAGTGGGGTTTTAAAGCCAGTACATAAAGGGAAAGGGGCAGATTTTAAAATATTTCAATTTGAGAAGAAAGAAAGTTCAGAACAGGTATAGAACTAACAAACAATGCATGAACAGATTAAACCTTGAACTAACTTATGAGAAGATTACTACTATTCGAAATAACTTAGTCTTGAGTCAACAGTATTATCAAATTGTCATATAAAGGACAGAACCATGCGAGGAATTTAAACAGGCTAGTCAAACAAAGCATAGAGAATGAAATTGCAAAGGTTTAGGGCATACCAGTTGAGAAGAAAGCAAGTAAATGTGCAATAGCAGTTAAGTTCCAGAGTAATTTGGCCTCGGCTTTCAGCCGGCCAAACAATAACCACTTAGTACAGAAATCAGAACAAGAGAGAACAAAGAGAGCTTATTTTTTGTGAGAATCCGAGAGTTCCAGTGTTGTCCTAAAGGGGAATGAGGTAGGGGTTTAAATAGTACTCAATGAGGTAGACAAAAAAGGTAATGAATTAGTCCTACACAAATAAGGCATGAGAATAACTTCAAAATCAATTAGAGCCGGCTTTAATCAACTAACAATACATAATAGCATAAATCAGGCTAGTACCATTTAATATAAGGAAAGCATTATATGGAATCAATCAGTAGTCAAGTACCAAATCAAATAAGGTAAGAAAATAATTCCAGGATCAATTTGAAGTCGGCTTCAATCAATTAAAAGAACACGATAGTATAAAATCGGGCCAGTATTATTTGAGTTAAGGAGAGTAGAATAAATTAACAATCAAATACTGGACCAAATAAGGCAAGAACAGGTAAATCGAATGACAATAAGGAAATACCAGTACTAAGGGAAAGATTAATTTCAAACCTTAATTTTGGGGTAAGTAAAATTAATCAGCAATTAACGCCAGAGTTAAAGACAAATAGGCAAAAACATTAAAAGAAATAACTAAACAATCGAAACCCCAGAAAATAGGCAGAAATACCAAAACATATAGACGGAAATAATTAAGGTAAGTAAAATCGGTCAGAAATAATAAAAGAAAACCATAATAGATACACAGAGATGAAACATTAAAAGTTTAAACATTTTGGCAAAAAATCTGTTAAAAAATAAAACCCCAATTTTAGGGTAAATAAGACCGGTTAGAAATAATAGAAAAGACTATAAAACATAGAGATAGAGACACTGAAACATTAAGAAAAAAATACTAAAATACAAAAAATAAAATTTCAAATCCGGAAAGATCTAAACCCTAATTTTAGGGTAAGTAAAAGGTTCAACCAAAGATAGCCAGATTCGTGCGTGAATAGAGCAAATATCGATGAACCAGAGATCCAAAACCCTAACTGGAAGATACGAAGAATATTCATACTCACAGATATTGGGATGAACATAGACGAGAATAGTCGAATTGTAAGATATTCTGGACCAAATTTGATTTGAGTCTCTTGAGATGCACTTGCCATTTGAGGCAAATAAGTCAAGTAACATCAAAGACGGGTAGTAGGTAAAAGTGGCAGACCGGATAAGGCAAGGAATCGAGGAATGATTTCATTTCTGGTAGTAGAAATAGTGACGGCGGGTTAGGGTTTGAGAGGATGAGGGGTGAGGAGATGAGAGGATTAGAGGACGACGGGTAAGGAGAAGTGATTTAGGGTTTGGGGTGTTTTGGTTAGTTAAAAAGGGGTGAGTGATTAGGGGCCGTTGATCTTCTGAGATCAACGACCAGGATTAGAGATTTGGGCGGGTGGGTTATTTGGACGGGTATGGGTCTGGGGTAATTGGGTTAGGGTAATTGGGCTGGTTAGTGTATTGGGCTGGGTAGGTCCGAAATTAATTAGGCAAAGGGGCTAGATTTTAAATACTTAATTAAACCCATAAAATAATTAATAAATAATAAAAATGTCATTTTGTGCATGAAAAATGATTTACAATAATTACTCAATATTATAAAATACAAAAGGTCATTTTTCTGCATAAATAATGTAATTATGTGTATATGTGCTATTATTGCAAAATTATTGCAATTATGGCATAAATGTGAGAATATAATTATGCATAAAATGTTTAAATCTCAATATGAGTATAAATGATAAAAATTTAGTAATAAATTATTATAAAATTATTTGTGATGCAATTAATAACTATTTACATAATAAAAATGCAGGAATAATTTGATTAAACCTTTAAAAATGATAGAAAATTATTAAAAAATATACATGTTGATGCTCGTGCACTATTTTGAATTGGGGAGCTCGGATTTGGGCGATTTTCACCATATGGATTGGGGTAAATTTTATCTACTTGATTTTGGTTATATTTCAAGAATCCATCTTCGTTTTTGGGATAAAGTGAAATTTGGGGGGTTTTGCCTAAAGTTTCACAATATGAATTTTTGAGTTTGAACATCGATTTGGAGTCAGAATTGAGTGAAACTAGTATGGTTGGACTCGTAATTGAACGTGTTGTTGGATTTTGTGAGTTTTATCGGGTTCCGAGGTGTGGGCCCGGGTGTGATTTTTGGCCGAATTTGGGACTTTATTTAGGATTCGATCTTTATCATTTGGAATTATTTCCTTGGACTTTATTTGATGTATTTGAGTTGCTTTTGGCTAGTTTTGAGACGTACGGAGGTCACTACGCGCGTGATGGTGTTTTTGGAGCATCGTGTGGCTTGTTCGGTATTGTAATTGACTTGTTCGAGGTAAGTGTTTTGCCTCGCTTTGTTGAGTGAATTTTTCCTCCTATTTTTCATTGTTTGCTTCATGCAGGGGTGATACATATATGAGGTGACGAGCGTATATGTATGTGCCGGAGTTAATCATGCTCGGGGGTAGATTGTGCTATAATTGTGTCTTGTAGGATTTCGTAACTCCCTTGATTCATGTCTTACCTGTTTTACCGATATTAAGAACGTAGAATAAAATGTTAGTAATCAAGACTTAGCCTAATATAACTTGATCAAATTTGATAGAATTTTGAGAATACATTGATGTGTCTAGTTTGGTTCATCTCTATGTGTAATCACTAATACCTTGCTACGGTTGATATTTGAGGTGCTGGATTATATACTTGTGTTACTGTAATGTGAAATTTGTAGAAGTACTTGAATTGTACGGTCTTTGAGGGATTATTGAATCATTTTTGGCTTAGAAATTCCGTGATTGAGAATATGTTGGATTATTCGTTTGAACACCCTCCTCGATGTTATTTATACTTCTTGCCTTGTCATTTTATTGATATCATATGCTTGGTGAGGAAGAGTGTAAAGCACGAAGGGTGATGTCGTGCCATTTCATATGCATTATCATGTGAGGAAGAGTTTAAAGCACGAAGGGTGATGTCGTGCCATTGTTTATATCATTATCATATGAGGAAAAGTGTAAAGCACGAAGGGTGATGCCGTGCCATTTCATATGCATTATCATGTGAGGAAGAGTGTAAAGCACGAAGGGTGATTCCGTGCCATTGCTTATATCATTATCATGTAAGGAAGAGTGTAAAGCACGAAGGGTGATGTCGTGCCATTTCATATACATTATCATGTGAGGAAGAGTGTAAAGCACAAAGAGTGATGTCGTGCCATTTCATATACATTATCATGTGAGGAAGAGTGTAAAGCACAAAGAGTGATGTCGTGCCATTTCATATACATTATCATGCGAGGAAGATTGTAAAGCATTAAGGGTGATGCCGTGCCATTTCATTTATATTGTTATGCTTTTAATATTGTGAGGCCATGGCAAGAAGGGTGTTTCCGTGCAGGTGAGGATGAGGGACATGCATTATGATGTGATATCAGTTTTCCGTGTATACATTTCTGCATTTACCTTGAGTTGTTATATTCGCCATTATATATTTTGTGTGATATGTTTTTATTGTCCCGTACTTTACCTCTATCTCAATGGTTGTTGTGTTGTCCATGTCTTTACTTGCTTAACTTGCATACGCCATGCCTATTCCCTGCTTTTATAATTATACTCATGTTGTATCTATTATGTTGCACCTTAGTGTAATCCTTCCTCCATGCTAGTCCTTCATGTCCTTACTTGTTAACTTGTGAAGAGCATGTGTTTCCTTCTTGCTTTCTATATTTGTACTTAGGCCTCCATCATGTTAGTTAATTGAGATTATAACTCCTTTTTCCTAATTGTGGTCATTACCTCTGTGCTCTATGCTTAGTCTGTTACTGATGTTCTTCTGTACATTCTCGTTTATTATTACTGCTTGCATATTCCCTTCCTTATCGTTTCTATTGTCGGTATTTTTATCATTTGGTTGGTACTGTTTTATGCATATATGGTGAGGATGAGATAAATGCACGAAGGGTGTTTCCATGTCATTAGGCTTGATGCCTCGAGTACTTTATCACACTATGAAAGTATATGAGGTGATTTTTGTGGTTCATGGGCTTTCATTCGAACGAAAGGGCCAGTTGAGATGTTAGAACTGTTAAATTGTGATTCTTTCTGATACTCTTTTATTTCCTGTTACAGTCTCATTGTGTACTCTATTCTATTATTCTGTCTTTAAGTTCTATTACATTATAGTGTTTATTAATGAGTATCTTTTAACTAAAAGTCTTGTCACTACTTCGACGGGGTTAGTCAAGATACTTACCAGTACATGGGGTCGGTTGTACTGATACTGCACTTCTACACGCTCTGTGCAGACTATTGGAGCGGAGCTGCTGAAGGAGTTTGGGGCTGACCCTGAAGATGTTCGTGTATTCTGTATAGAAGCTGCCACTTGTCCTTGGTAGTGTTAGACATTATTAATCTGTTCATGTAGTTTTCAAACAGAACGTGTATTTATTCATACCAGCTTTGTATATTCTAAGTCTTAGAAGCTCATGATTCATACTACCAGATCGTAGGTAAATTTGTAAAAGTTCCGATAAAACCTAATTAATTTTTGATAAGTTTATTTGGGTGTTTCTTTTGTTAATTGGCTTACCTAGCGGATCGACTTAGGTGACATCATTGTTTAACCAAAGAATTAGATTCCTTGACCAAAGATTTTTAGGATGAACACGGTTTACTGATAATCAAGAAAGTAATACGACAACTAAAGAAAAATTGAGTAATAAACAATATTGTATTATGCCAAAAGTAAAATCGATTGTATTCGAGAATTTAGAAGCCCTTATGGGTTACATTTCTTCCCTTTATATAGGGGTTTCCTAGTATAACGTTTGGTTCCTGTCATGATTTCTCATTAATGGCTAATTATTACATTAATGAGGCGTTACAAAGGATAACTGTAACTGTTGTATAGGAGTTACGTAACGTATAAGTCATTAACTGTTGATTCTCGAATCTGCCCGTAGCTTCGTCTGGGTTCACTATGACCGTATCTCTTCTTTGTCATTAAGTTTCCCGTGGTTGATGAACTCGTGGGTTTATTGACCGTGACTCTTTGTCCCGTACCTCTTTACAGAATCAAGTCTATCTATTGCATTTTCCTTGGTCCACGTAGCTAGTTGAGTTGTCAAGAATTTGCTTACGTGTGAGACTCTTTTCTACCAATACAGATAGTCCCCCCACTTACCATATATTATCGATTAATATTTGGTAAGTGGATACGTATTTATGGCGGGAATATTTTGCCGTCGTTTTGCTCCGAAACATTGTATCTTTCTATGAACACAAGCATCGTTTGTCACTTCCATTTAATGCTCCTTCCACGTGTCCATTTCTGATTGGCTATGCAATGACTCGGTGCCTTTTAGGGCTTTTTGCGGCTGCGTCAGTCCCGAAGTGACACCTTTAATCATGACTTTCCATCATTATTTTTCCATGTTTCGACGGTTGTCTTTATGTATAAATACCCTTCTTCCTTTCTTTACTTCCACGAAACATTTTATAACTTGTCTCTTTTCTTGTAAAGAATTTTCCATTGCTTCTGTAAGTATGTCTTCATCGAATCAACCCAAGAAGGTAATAGATGTGGAAAATCTCGCATCTTCTTCTGTTCCAATTAGGAGTCGGAGGGGAGGCAGGCTAAGCAGTTTAGGATCTACTCCCTCTAGAGGTTCTTCTTCCCCAATAGTTTCTCCTTATTCCGCTAGGTCTTTTCTTTCTCCTAGGGCTAGGTCTTCTCATTCTTCATCTAGAGGTAAAGATGACCATCTTCGTGAACCCAAAGTTGATGAGATTATTCCCGTCGAGTTTGTCTTTACTAGGGAAAACCCAGTTCTTGTAGACCAGTCTACTTCTTTAGATAGTGTGGAGAGGTATCCAACTATTATAACTGAAGGTCACGTTCCTCTTATTCGTAGAGAGTGTTCTTGGGGGCCTGATTTCCCTGTTTATGTCCCGAATAGTAATCAAAGGATAACGTATTATAGGACTGGTTATTCCTTTGTTTATACATATCCTTTTACATTAGGGTTTAGACCTCTCATTGATCCAGTTATCATCGAGTTTTGCCGTTTTTTCAATATCTGTTTGGGACAAGTTGGCCCGCAGGTGTGGCGAGTTGTCGCGTGTCTGAGAGTTTTGGTTTCTTTAGCTTCAGTTCCCTTTACTTTCAATCATCTTATTCATTTATATTCTCCTGTCTTGTTTCGTCAAGGGATTTTTACTCTGGCTGCTCGGAGTAAAAGAGTGTTAGTAACCCCTGGTAATGATAAAGACAGAGGTTGGTACCTCCGGTATGTTGCTGTCCCCACTGCTGGTTTAGTGGGTGAAGAGAATCTTCCCTTCCCTGAGAAGTGGAACCGTGCACGTGAGTACTTTTTTGGTTCGCATCTATTTTCTTCTTTCATTAGACTTGGATTGTGTTATTAACACCGAATCTATTTTTTCTTTTCAGCAATCATGAATACTGTTGAGAATGTCTCCGGTATTCATGATTGGGTAGAAAAAATATTGTCGGCCGCTCCTGTTGAAGAAAGGTCCTGGAAGTACTTCGCGGGGAAGTATCGTTGGCTTGTAAAGACCCATGGTAAGTGGAGTTTTTCTTACTTCCTGTCTTACCCGAGCCTACTTTTATTCTCGTTTAACTTTTCCCTTTTTGACAGAGTTTTCCGCCCGTGGGGTGTCTGCTTCATCTATCCCGAAGATGTCTTTGACTCAGGCTCAAGATATACTTGCTAGTTCGTCTTCCTCAAAGAGAAAAGTTGGTGATCCCCGTTCCGAAGAAGAAGAAGAAGAAAGAGGGTGATTTAGTTCACCGGTTACGAAGAAGGCGGGTGGTTTTGGACGATGAGTCTACCCCCATGACTCTTTCTTCTGTGCCTGCCGGTAGACCCTCATCTTCTAAAAATGATTCAAAGTCCCCAGCCCATGATTCTGTCGAGTATTTGTTTCATGAAGGTTTTGATCTCGCTCCCGATGACGTTCCCTTATCTGTTGTTTTCCCCGACTCTTTAAGAGAAGAAGTTTCGTCGGTTCCTTGTGTCTCCGTTGTTCCCGCTCTTTTAACCGTTACGGCTTCTGCCGTTTCTCTGCCCGTGGTTTCTTCAATTCCTCATTCATCCGTGCCTGCTATTGTGCCCATGGCTCCTTCAATTTCTGGACCGTCTATTTCTGTTGCTGCTCCCTCCGTTCCTGCTTTCATGCCTTCCATTAGGGAAGTAGGGTCTTCTAGCAGGGATATGCGGAGGGTTGTGATTGAGGTTCCAGCTGAAGGGAGTCTTTTCAAAAAGACGGGCGAGCCTGAGGTGTGGCTTAAGCCTCTGATAGGTCTTGAAGAGAAAGCCAAACTTGCCAGCCATACATCTCTCACGTGGGCCAATGAAGTGGTGCATACTTCTTTGAAAGTATAGCGTAGCTTATTCTTACATATGTACACTTTTCCATGTCTAAATAGTTTACATGTTTAACTGTTTTATTATTATTTTTTATAGATTCACCTTATTGTCTTAGAACTTATGAAAAGAGTTTCAAATTCGGATAATGAGTTGAAAGGGCTGCGAGAGCTGTGGGTTGATTTTGACAATATGAAGGCACAATATGATGGCTTGAGGGTAGATATGGATGTTTTAGAAGAGTAGAGGAATACCTTGAGGAGACAGTTGAGGATTACAGCAACGGAACTGGCGGTGGAGAAGGCTTCTTCTAGCCAAGCTGATAAGGATAAGAGTATTCTTGAATCCTCGTTTGTTGAACAATTGTCCCAAGCCTCGGAGGAGATCAGGAACTTGAAGCATCTACTAGGGCAAAATGAGGAATATTCTGGTGAGCTTGTACAGACTCTCTCCCGGACTCAAGGAGAACTGCGTGAAGCTTTAGACAAAGTCCGAACTTTGGAAGAGTCAGTTGTACCCTTAAGGGCCGTCCATGAAGCTGCTGAAATCGAGAAAGATGGATTGAAGGTTGAGCTTCAAGTGTGGGCAAAAGATTATAATGACCTCAAAGAGGCCGCTGTCGTTGATGTAAGCTGGGCGTACATGAATTCTTGCCTTGATACATTGATGGAGATGAGCCAAGAGGGTTTCGACCTCAACGCTGAAATTGCTAAAACTAAAGACGACATGGAGAAGACCCAGCGAGGTCTTGATCTTTCTCCATCCATTGATGAAACCCATGCTACTCATGCCTCTTCGCCTCAAGTTGCTGTCGTTCCTCCTGAAGAAGTCAACTCTCCTCCTCATGAAGACTGAAGATCTGGTTTCCCCTTTTTTTTTAATTTGGATTGGTGTGGTTACCCCCAGATCCATCGGGGGTAAGTTTGAAACTCTAAAGTCCCCAACTGACAACTTAGGGGCACTAAAAATGAAATTATTATGCGGCTAAGTACTGGTTAGTACTTAGTTTTAACTTATCCACTCTTTTTATATTAATGCAATTTGAAGACTTTTGTTTTGAGTTTTGGTTTTACTCTTTAAGTCTATTTCATGTTTTATTCTTCTGAGGTTTTTGTTTGCACCTTTTAACTTTTTGCATGAAAATGCATAAATCACTCGAACCTTTTCATAGTAGGTGCAGTGTTCGTATAAGGTTTAAGCCTTTGTTTATGATAGGCTTTAATTATGAGTTAGGGCCCTTTTTGATTGACACTTTAATGAAGAAGACGTCTCAACTTCATTGTAATGCAATAGAGTGATAGGAATTTCTCACATGTTTAAGGATGTTTTTGTGGAAAGTTTTTGTTTGAATTTCACGACATTTTACATGTGTGATTATCATCTAAAACTCATGTTGCAACTGTTTTCTTTTAACATATTTGATACTCACTTGTATTTCGCAACTGTTTTTCATAGGTAACAGTTTTTTCGAGTTATTACAAGGAAATAACTGTTTTTCATTAGTAACAGTTTTTGTAAGTATTGGGGTTTTTACCCGCAACTGTTTTTATTTGCAACAATTTTGTAATAAATACGAGGGAAATGCTTTGTAATTCGTAACTGTTTTATTTGATAACAGTTTTTGAATAAGTACAATGATGATGATCTTTTACCCTTAACTGTTTTCGTCACAATAGTTTTTGTATAAATGTAAAGACGTACATTTCTTCCTCGTAGCTAATACTTTGCCTTTTAACCTGAACATGGTTAGAAGGTTTTCTTAAAGTTTAGGCTTTGTAATTCTTGTGTTGGAGTCTTCAGTTCTTTTAATTTTGCTCGTACCACTTGACTTGCTGGGTAAATGGTTCTTTAGGCTCGAGCTTTTGACTTTCAGTAGTATTTTTTGCTTCATCTTCTTGTGCTGGAGTCTTCAGTTATTTTAATTTTTCTCGTACCACTTGACTTGCTGGGTAAATGGTTCTTTA
>ML245233.1:10750-64406 GCA_005239495.1 Nicotiana undulata
AAAGTATCTTGAACTTCGGGGCCCCCCCCCCCCCCCCCCCCCCCATCGCCTCATTAGAAACCTCCGTGGTAAAACCCTTATGGGGATAAAACCCGAGTGAGGGAAAAAGAGTACGGCTTAGAAGGCGTCTGCTTTAGAAGTTGAAGTACTTTAGATGACCGATGTTCCAAATGTTGGGAAACCATTTCCCTTCCATTGTTTCTAACTGGAATGATCCTTTGTTGACTGTTGCAGCGATCTTGTACGGTCCATCCCAGTTGGTTCCTAGTTTGCCCTCCTTCGGGTCTTTGCTCGCCTGTGTTTTAGCCTTGAGGATGTAATCGCCGAATTTGAGTGGTCGAACTTTTGCGTTTTTGTTGTAGTGTTGTTCTGCTCTCTGTTTTTGGACGACCATCCTTATATATGCCATATCCAGTCGTTCCTCTATGTCGTTGAGATCTTTATTTCTGATTTTGTCATTGTTTGGTACACTTTCGTTGGAGTATCTCAGGCTTGGCTCTGCGACTTTGTCTGGTATGATTGCGTATATGCCGTAGACTAAAGAGTATGGAGTTTTTGGCATATTGCGATATGCCCATAGCAAATCTGGTAGCATTTCTGGCCACAGTTCCATGGCGTCCTCGAGTTTCTTTTTCATGATATTTAATATAGTTTTGTTGGAGGATTTAGCCTAGCTATTTCAGGCGGGATGATATGGCAGGGAGGGTATGCGCTTGATGTGCCATTTCTCGAAAAACTCGGTGGTCTTTTCCCGGTGAACTGTGGTCCGTTATCACAACTGATTTCTTTTGGGATGCCGAAGTGACATATTATATCTTTCCATATGAATGTGATGACTTCCTGTTCGCGTATTTGAGCGAAGGCGCCTGCTTCCACCCATTTAGATAAGTAGTCAGTCAAAACTAATTAAAAGGAAACGTACATTACCTCGCCACGGTAGGAGCGGCCCTACGATGTCGATTCCCCATTTGATGAACGGCCAGGGTGACATGACTGAATAGAGGTGTTCGCCTACTTGGTGTATCATGGGGGCGTACTTCTGACATTATTCACACTTTTTGACGAAGTCTGCGGCTTCTTTTTCTTGGTAGGCCAATAGTAGCCAGCCCGTATAAGGCACCTGACGAGTGCTCGATTGCCGGTATGGGCGCCGCAATGGCCTTCGTCTACTTCTTCGAGTACTTGCCCAGTTTGGTTTGGTCCTAGGCATTTTTCCAAAGGGCAGCCGAACGTCGTTTTGTATAGGTCGTTGTCGATGATGTTGTACCTAGCTGCATGCATTCTGAGCTTTCTTGCTTCTTTTTTGTCCGCCAGGAGCGTTCCCACCTGCAGGTAAGCTGTAATACGGTTGTGCCAGTCCTAGGTTAGGTTTACAGAGTGTACCTCAAGTTGGTCTAATGACGAGTGGAGCAATGTGACGATGTTGTTCCTTTTATTTATGCTTTTTGTTGCCGCTGCTAACTTGGCGAGGCCATATGCTTCGATGTTTTGGGCTCGAGGTATTTGGTCGAGCTGACATTCATCGAACTTTGGCAGTAGTTTGTGAATTTCTGTTTAGTATTTTTGTAGTCTCAGCTCCTTGATCTAATAAGTCCCTCTCACTTAGTTGACCACAAGTTGCGAATCGCACCGGATGATGACTCGTCGGGCCCATACTTGAGGGCTAGTTTGAGTCCTGCAATGACGGCCTCATACTCGGCCTCGATGTTAGTCATGTCTAGGTGTCGTATAGATTGGCGGATTACTTCGCCTGTCGGAACCTCGAGTATGATTCCCAGTCTCGATCCTGACGCATTAGAGGCATCGTCGGTATGTAGGACCCATAAATCGGGTTGAAGAGAATTGTTACGAGAGGCTTCTTGCTCGACTTCAGGCATTATCTTAGCGCTGAAGTCAGCAACGAAGTCTTCTATCACTTGCGATTTTATCGTTGTTCGCGGCTGATACGTGATATCGTGCTCGCTTAGTTTTATGTCCCACTTGGATAATCTTCCCAACATTTCGGGCTTATGTAGGATATTTCTAAGGGGAAAGGTCATGACGACCGATATGCGGTGGCATTGAAAGTAAGGTCTGAGCTTTCGTGAAGCGGTGACCAGTGCCAGGGCCAGCTTCTCGAGGTGCGGGTACCTCGTTTCAGCGTCGACCAGAGTCTTACTAATATACTAGATTGGAGATTGCGTACCTTTATTATTGTGGACGAGTACTGCACTTACCGCAACTTCTGATACAGTCAGGTAAACTAGAAGGCGTTCGCAAGTTTTGGCTTTGGCGAGAAGTGGGGGCGAGGACAGATACGCCTTCAATTCTCTCAAGGTTTTGACAAATTCTGAGTTCCACTGGAGTCTGTTGTCCTTTTTGAGGACATTGAAGAATTTGTGGCATATGTCCGATGTTCGTGACAGTGCAACTATGCGGTTGGTGAGCTTTTGTAATTGCTTTTTGCTAGTCAACAGTTTGGGTATCCCTTCGATAGCTTTGATCTGGTTGGGGTTTACTTCTATGCCTCTTTGTGATACTAAGAAGTCGATGAACTTGCCTAAGGTTACGCCAAAGGCGCATTTTTCTGGATTCAGCTTCAAAGGCTTCTTTCAGATGGTAGATAAGATCTTCTTTCCTTTTGGATTTGACTAGCATATCGTCTATGTATACTTCCATTATATTGTCGAGTTGCTCTTTGAACATCCTTTTGACCAACCTTTGGTAAGTCGCCCATGTGTTCTTCAGTCCGAATGGCATGATTCGATAACAATAAGTCCCTTGGTGAGTTATGAAAGTTGTTTTTTCCTAATCCTCTTGCTCCATGAGGATCTGATTATATCCCGAGTATGCATCCAAGAAGCTTAGCAGCTCGTGTCCTGCTGTTGCATCGATGAGCTGGTCGATGTGGGGCAGCGGGAAGGAGTCCTTTGGGCATGCTTTGTTCAGGTCTGTGAAGTCGACGCACATGCGCCATTTCCCATTCTTCTTTTTCACCATGACTATGTTGGCAACCCACTGGGGGTATTTGGATTCTCTAATGGAGTCGTTGGCTAGTAGTTTCTCTACTTCTTCCCGGACTGCATCGTTAATTGCGGCGTTGAACTTCCTTCTTATTTGATGCACCGACGGGTAGAGCAGGTCCACGTTTAATTTTTGTGTAGAGATGTCTCTTAGGATACCTGGCATGTCTGCATGGGAGAAAGTGAATAGATCTGCATTGTTAGTTAAGAACTCATGGAATTTACCTGATTCGGGGAGTTTGTGACCGATGTAAGCCTTTTTGATGTTGTCGTTTTTGTCTAACTAGACGGGGTCGAGGTCTTCTACTGTTGATTTCGCGGCCTCCACGATATCGAGGTCTTTGATGATGTCGTTATGATCGTCGGGTTTTACTCCCGACTTTGGTAATTGCTTTGCTTCCGAGGATGTTCCTTTCATTTGTTGGGTATGGGTACAACCTTGGGCGATGTGGTAGCACTCCTGTAACGTGCGATGTTCACCTCTGATGCTAAATATTCCCCAAGGGGTCTGGAATTTCATTACTTGATAGAGATTGGACAGAATGGCCCTCATGCCATGTATCCAGAGTCACCCTATGATGGCGTTATAGGTTGTGTCCTGGTTCATGATGTGAAATGTTGTTTCCAACGTGACACCTCCGGCCAAGACGTCTAGCGTTATTTCTACGAGTTTCTTTCAACTGCATTCTTAAACCCTGTTAGTATTATACAGCAGGGTATTATCTTATCCTCGAGTCTCATTTGAGCGAGAACTCGGGGGTGGATAATACACGTGCCGCTTCCATCATCGACCATTATCCTTTTTACATCAGTATCTAAAATTTGTAAAGTAATAACAAGAGCATCAAGGTGAGGGAACGTCAAACCGTGGGTATCTGACTTATCGAAGATGACACTGTCTTCGAGGTCGTCACACTGTTCATGTGTGATTAACCGCTTTAGCTTGTATGTGGTGGTGAACTTCACATGGTTAATTGCAGTCTCGTTGCCTCCACCGATGATCATTTGGATAGTGCGGGTGCGGGAGGGCGGTTTTGGAGGTCCTTGGTGTTGTTCTCGTCCCCTGCCAAAGTTGTCTCTTCTGCGGTCGCTCATCAGTTCCTTCAGGTGTCCCTGATTGAGCATGTTCATCATCTCTTGTCTTAATGCTATGCATTCCTCTATCTTGTGGCCTCGTTCCTGGTGGAACTCGTAGTGGACATTCGACCTTCTTGTCCTTGGGTCGGACTTCATCTTCTACGGCCACTTCACCTTTTGCCCGAGCGTTTCCAATGCGTACACTATTTCTGAAGGGGAGACACAAAAATTGAGTAGATAAAGATGGGGGAATACCTTTCTCATTCCATAGAGTCCCTGTGTTCGGCTTTGATGGCCCTTCCATGTGGCGAGGAGGTGGTGGAATTGATGTTCTGACATATGGTTGGTGTCGATGGCGGTCGAGAAGTGGGCATGGATGATCCCTTCGGGTGTCATTGCAGCAATCTCGCCTAGATTCTTTATGGATTGACGTTAGCCATTGGGTTGGGCCGTTTAGGTCGTCCTAATCCGCTCGGACCTCTGCACAGTAGGCGTTGTGGATTTCTTCCCAAGTAGTTGGAGGGTATTTCATGAGTCTGCTCAACAACTTTCTAGTTGCTGGCGATCCGGTTCTGTTCAACCCATTTTGGAAGGCTGCTACGGCCATGCCCTTAGATACATTAGGTAAACTCATCCTGACTCTGTTGAATCGGGTGAGGAAGTCCCTTAATCCGTTGCCAAGCGACTGCCTTACGCCGAATATATCGCTCACTCTTGTCCTCGTCCTTCTTGGCTCCGGCGTTAGCGATCACGAACTTATCGGCCATTTCTTCGAACTTCACTATGGATCGTGTTGGCAGTAGCGAGTACCATGTCAGGGCTCCCCCAGTTAGGGTTTCGCCAAACTTCTTGAGCAGTACAGACGATACTTGCTCCTTTGAGAGGTCGTTGCCTTCCACTGCTGTGACGTAGTGGACTATGTGATCTTTGGGATCTGAGATGTCGTCATATATCTTTAAGTACGGCGGCATCTTGAAGGTTTTTTGAATTGGGTGTGGTGTTTCCTCCTCACTGTATGATTTCTCTACGAACCGACCAACATCTCGTTTAGGTAGGAGTTTTGGGGCACCAGTATTTTGTTGACCCTCTCTTGGTGCTCTTGCATCTGATCTCGTAGTGCCTTATTTTCATTTTCCATCTTCTTCAGTATAGTTGTGAGTGCGTCGCTACCTGCATCGGCGGTAGTGTTAGTGTTACCTGTTGGGCAGGGAGCTGGTTGTTCATGGGTGGTTGTTTTTACTGGTGCGGTGTTCTGAGCCATTCCTAGAACGGGCTTGTCGAGGAACTCATTCAGCGTACTTGTCAACCATCCTTCTAATAGCCTTTTCACCGCCGGTGGTGCTTCTTCAGATGTAGATGCGGAAGCGTCTCTTTATCGAACGACTGGTACGCTTTCACTAAGAGGGGGTGAGCCACCTTGTCCGGTTGTGATGCTGGGTGTGTCATTTAGCTCTCCTCTGTCGTTATCCTCATTAATGGCGTTCATGAGGTTAGTGGTAACGCCTTCTATGGCCTTCAACCTTTCTTCTCCTTTTCCTGCCATCGTCAGTTTATTCAAATGGAAAGAGATAGCGTTGTGCATGTATGTACTGTTGTTTTTTCTTCCTAGATCTAACAGAAACTACAGATTTTAACCAGAAAATCCCCACAGATGACGTCAAATTATTTTACTAAAAATATAATAATACACTTATGTGAGGTTTGTTAAGCTAAAATGGCAGGTTAATCCTAGTTAATCTTAATAACTATCAGATTTGTGAAGGTAAAAACTAATAAGCGGAATAGAAACGTTGTGACACTGAATGCTAAACCCAGATGCTAGTAATGATTGACAATGAATATAGGGTGGAATATGCGAAATAAAAGCATGCAATGACAATAAATGTAATAACAGACGATTACACGTCTGAATACCAAGTGATGGATATCTATTGTCTTGTTGTCAACAGAGTAAATGATAGACAACGTGAGTGAGATGTTGAGTTCTTGGATCTCGTATATAGAAAGGTGTTTCTTAACTTTGGAATCAATAGATGAGACTAGAGACGTATATTCTTTCAATGATTCACCGATGCCTTTTTTCTTCCCCTCATGTTCTATATATAGGAAACATTTTTTAAGAAACCCTAGAAAGTATAACGGAAAGAATATTCTGTTAGAATAGCCCCTGTCATTAATTTAAAATTGGGTATCATCACTAAAGTCTTCGTCTAAATTAGGACCACTGGCTCCTACTTGTTGGTCGAGCTGTATTTCGACCTCTGCCGCTACCATCGCAAAAGCTGATCCAAATTTTGACCAATACATACTTAAGTAGAGTACGTTTTTTGTACAGTTAGATGTGCTTTATACCTACACATCAAGAAATATTACTTCTTTCAAAATTCATCAAAACTCTATCCGAATGCGTATATTATATGCCTTGGATCGTCCAATCATGATACTGTTGATCATTAATTCTAATCCAACATCGGATCTAAGGTCGAATTGTTGTAGAACCAGGAATTATCAGGGGTTCTTTACGATCAGCATAGTGTCCCTGAATTTGTTTTACCAAAGATTTGAGTGCAAACAATGAGCGCAGTGGACCACGCATTGCTAGTATGGTACACGTACTTTAGAATATTGAACTCGTTGGCTATGGACAGGGCGCTAGTGCGGAAAAGATGGTCGATTAGAGCGTTGAGATAATGGTTCAAGTTGGAAATCGCAGAGCGGACCCTTGGCAAGGATTCGTGAACAATTATGCGGAGCTGAGTGAATAGCCATCAGAATTAGGGCGTTTTAGAATTTGTTGTCTCGACCGGTGAAGAGCTAGTGGTGATGTGATGGCGAATGAGCACTATTAGATGGCCCATGCCTGGGCTCGAAATTAAAGCAGAGCTACATGAAGTTGCGACCTGCCCATGGAAATAAATTATTAAATTACTTCGATAGTTTGAGGTTCAGAATTGGATGATGTGAGATTCCTTAAATTCAGACCATAAAGTGTGAAAGTCTTTTTTCTTTCACTTGAAGAAGAATGGAGGAATTGAACGGAAGAAAATAAGAGAGCGTGGTGGGGAATGACTTTACTTTTCATTATATTTTTGTAGAAATTGCTTCTAGGTCAGCTATCATTATTTGATTAGGAACTAATGATAGGAACTCTTTGTTTTGACAATGATTCCCGTTTGGATGCAAGGAGAAGCAGAAATAATTGAAAACAGGATCAACATATATGATAAAGGTAATTTTCTTGTGTTTAAAAGAGATCGAGTTAATCCTCATCTCACTTATTTATATATATATATATATATATATATATATATATATATAGTTACCTCTTACTAATGATTTAGAGCAGAATCATGATGAGTTAGGTAGGCTATTGCGATTTGGGACTCAACTTCATGATGAGTGTCGCGCCCCTTTTTCTCGCGAAATTGTGTTTCGACATGTGACAACTCTTTTAAGGGGGTATTAAAAGGGAGGATGCGCCACCTAACTGTTTAAGGTGTGTTAGGACACCTATTTGCATATGACTCAGATTTGACTAGTTTGCATCACCAAAGATCGGGTAAGGGCTCGAAATTACATCGAAGAGAATATGTTAGGCGCTCTTCGAGGTCCACAACTGTGGGTCCCCGCCGAACTTGAATTATATTAATTAGTTAGATAAACAAAGCCAGAGAAAAACAAGAAGTTTGGGAAGTTTTATTATCAAAAGACTTTGAATAAATACAAACACTTGATTCAAAGATAAATAGAGATAAGGATGGGGTCCTAAGTTTATTTAGCCTAAAGGATCACCCCGTGCAACATAAATAATACTTTGTAACTCTCTCAAGATAGGATGTTACTCGTACTATTCAACGGGCACAAACTATCTTCTCCTGCTACCCGATTACTATCTTTAATTTATTACCTAAAGCGCACTAGTTGATTCTAAATCGTGCCTTATGCGTGCACTACCCGTCCCATGTCTATGATCCAGGAGGCATTTGGACCTCTATTTTGGGTGTTTCTAGACTTAAGTTAGGTTGCTCAGATAATGTTAAAGCTAGGCGACAATTCAAAATAAATAGGACTGCAATTAAATACAGTTAAAGACTCAAGTTAGCCTCTGCAATTAGACGACAAGTGCACGCAACAAATTTCTACATCTGGATATTAAGCAGTTATAGAATTGAGGGGAATTGCAGTCGATAAGCCCTATAGATATGGTCTCTAGATGATATGATTCATATGTGCATGCTATTTTAGACCTATGATTTCTAAATTACCAGTTGGTAAGTGCCAGATGTTGCTAAGTCACTTATTACAGATTATAAGTTGATAAACCTATAGGCATGATCTTTACACAATAAGGGACGGTGAAACTTATTGGAAGTGCTTAGAATTACCTATGTTTCCTAATAATCGCGTGGATAAACAGCGTTTGAAGAGCGAGTAGCGATGTCCTATAGGCATGACTTCTAAAGGTTGATGGTTGGAACTGATTTTATACATTTAGCTCTTATAGGCATGCTTTCTAGATGGACAACATGATGCAATAGCGAATTAATTAGTTAGAATCCTATGGGCATGATATCTATTGAGCATGGTGCAAATTAAATAGCAGTAATTAGCAATTATTTCCTATAGGCATGCTATCTAGCGACACATAGTAGTAGACACGGGAATAGATAAAGGAATTATGCATTGATATTATACTAATTATGTGAGTGTGTGATTCCATAGTGGTATGATTTCTAATAGTGCACAAAGAGACTTATATATAAATGGTCAAATAGCAAATAAATCACAAAAATCCTATAACCATGATTTCTACCCTTTTCATGCAGGTATTAGGAGATACTCATTTCCTAATTTCACTATCACCCCAATTGTTATTACAGAATTATTAAAGACTCAATAACGAATGAATTATAAAGTGGTACAAGTAATAATAATAGGCCCAAATCAGGCCTAAAGAGATACCCAGCACTATCAGACCTTTAACTAAGCTCTTTCTCCAACCTTTAGCACACACGGATATCAACATAGCCCAGAAACCATAGGAGAATTAAAACAAAACCAAACAACCATTATTCGATCATAGGATCCAGAAACCAATCACTTGCACAAATAAATTTGCACATTTAATGGACAGAAAGAGGGAAAGAACTGAGTAGTAAAGAAAATGACCAAAGAACCTCAGGCCCTAGTGCGTCAGAGTTCACAAGGGTCTCAAAATGGACCCTGAGCAGAGCTCACACTAGTGAGGTTAATAGAGAAAGCTTTAGTGGCATTGGCTTTCAGCCGGCCAAGAATTATAAGTTCCGAATAGGGTAAATAGCCGATAAGAATGAAAAAATAGTAGTCAAATAGTAGAGTTTGAATAAGTGCATTTGCATTTTTAGAAAACAGGCATTGCAGAGGTGATCACACAATGAATATATCAGCAAAGAGGGTAAACAAACTTAAAAGACAGGTTGACAGCACAAGTCCACACTTAGCACATTGGGATAGAGAACATCTTTGGGAAGCAAGGGGGATTAAGACGTCTGGGATTACAAACTAAAATACAAAGATGCCCTACGCCAATAGAGCACTTAACTTAACATATTTGAAGCCTAAGGGTCAAATTACGTTGAACACCAAAATCTAAACAGAACAGCTCAATCAATAAGGCAAAATAGAGTCAAAGGTTATAGGAAAACACAAGTTAACAAGCTATTCTAAAAGACCCCAACTAATCACTAGGGAATACAAAATTGGGCAAGCTAAAGACATACTGAATAATAAAAATGATCATGGGAGGAAATCATAGCTAAAGTGAAGGTCTTAACATAGATTAGGACATATTACAGATACAAGCCAATCATTATAGAGATCCAAGACAAGGCAGGAAATAAACTGATGCCATATAGCCAATGTAAACATTCAATGTACCACTACATTAAGCTAAGTTAACTTCAAACAGCCTAAATTGTTCAAGTTAAATATAAATACATTTCAGAGCTGATAATTTGTGCATCTGCAAGTGCTTAAGAGATTCATATCATAAACAAATTTGATACCAGCAGGGTTGTACATGGAAATAGTCTAGAAACCCATTAAGTTATGCAATTTCAGAGGCATGAATATGCTAATCAGGAACATAAAAGAATGAACATTGCAAATTCTAAAGAACTCAATAGTACTGATTGACAAGTAGACAAACAAGAAAGAACGGAGTCAAATTGAATGCCAACAGAGCAGTATAACCCAGGACCTTAGTGCGTCAAGTTCCCAAGGGCTTCAAGAAACCCAGGGAATTACTCACACCAAAGAGGGTCAAAAATAGAATTCTGGTGGCCTTGGCTTTCAGCCGGCCAAGAGCCAAAGTAGAACAAGATAATAAGAGAATATCAGAGTGAATATCCTTAGCTTTTTAGGGAAAGCTTAGTGATTAAAAGTGTGTCCAAAAGGGAATGGGGGAGGGGTTTATATAGCAGTAAAATTAGATGCACAAACAAGGAAAATAATTGATTAAACACGGGTAAGAAAAGAAATCGAGTAAACACATATGAAGAAAAGGGAAAAATCTCGCATGCAAGTCAGTAGAACAAAAGAAAAGGAAAAGTATCAAACTCCAAACCCTAATTAGGGTTTTAAACTCGAAATCGGCCAACTGCTATGAAGGATCCAGTTCATCTCGCGTGTATGGATGGGATATCATACAAATATTCAAGATTGAGTTGATTCTCGTCCGATATGGAGGTGGTATTTGCCAAAATTAGGCAAATACGTAAGTAATGCTAAAATCGCGTAACCAGTACCAAGGGAACCCAAATATGGTAAGAAAATAATGGTAAAATCCTATTATCAACGGGATTAAGAGAGGGGATTAAGGGGGAGGCCGCTAGGATTCTTCAGAAGAGAAAAGAGAGTTGAGAGCGTTTAGGGGCGGCGGATTAAGGGCGATGGGTAGGGTTTCTGGGTTGGGTTAATTAAAAAGGGGGGAAGGAACGAGGGGTTGGGATTAAAAATTGAACGAGCGGGTCATTAGAAGTGGGTCGCGACGGGGTTTTAATAAAGGGTTGTTTCGTTAGGGATGGGGCTATAGGGCTAAAGTATTGGGCCAATTTTGGTTCGCAAATTACTTAAAATTGGGCCATAATTAAAATGCAAAAAATTTATCAAAAACTAATTTATAAAAGTAATTAATAAATAATAAAAAAAATTATTTATGCACTAAAATAATTGAAAATAATAATTTAATATTATAAAAATATAAAAATACTATTTTGGCATAAATAATATAATTATGCATGAATATAGGCTATTATTGCAAAAATATGTAATTAGCATAAAAATGCAAATGTAATTATAAAAAAAATGTAAAATATTACAAAATATACATGTTGGTGTAAATAATAAGTTTGAATGATTAAGTCATCACTAAATAATTTAAAGGATAAGTACTAGATATTTATATAATAAAAATGCAAAAAGAAATTAATTTAGAGCTTTAAAAATTACGGAAAATTAAAGAAAATGCTTGTATAGATTTGTAAACTAAATAATGATGCAAACATGCTATTTTGAAAGTATATGTGCATTTTAAAAAATATGAGGGAAATATTGGGTATCAACAGCTACCCCTCTTTACCCAGGAATGATGAAAGAGTTGTCGGGTAAAGAAATGATGACCGATTTTGACCGAATGGGGTGGTTTAAAAAAAGGAGGCCGAACCCTGGTTCTTGAGTTTCCTACATATCCCTGGTGGTATGAGAATCAAGTCGCATGTAGTCATCCAACGGCGAACTGAACCGATGGAGTTGTTATACGAATGGTCGTATGTTTCGGAAAAGGTTCTTTTAGGTAGGACAATATCAAATGAGTTAAATCTTCTTTCTCTATCTAGAATGAAATTTCCTCTCAGCCATTGCTGAAAATGACGAAGAAATCAAAGGCTGGAGAGGGAGGGTCGTACATGCAAGGAACAAATCTGAACAAAACGAATGGGATAAGAGGAATTCCGCAATCAGCGGATGCAAAGAGAACTCATAGCATTAATGTACTGTAAGGGATACTGCCTTTGGATCTGAGCCAATCAACTAATGTTGGTGAGGAATCAAGGAATTATGAAACAACTAATAGAAATTGGGGGGGGGGGGGGGGGGGGGGGGGGGGGGGAGGGGGAGAAGCAGGAAGAAGAATGTAAATCATGGGCAGAAAGAATGGAGGAGGAGGAGAGATCGTCAGAGAATAAGGAAAACAAAGAGGTGAGTCCAAAATCATGGAGCAGAGTAGTTGCGAGCGCAACTGTCGAAGGACTAGACCTTACGCCGCAAAATCAGGACAACATGAACGTGAAAATAACTATGGAGGACATCAAGGAGGAAATTGAGTTTTGGAACTCAGGAGTTTTTTGCTTTGTACTGGGATCTAATCCTCCACAAGCGGTTATGGAAGGATATTTTTAAAGGATATGGGGATCGCTTGGCATTGATAAGGTAGCACAAATTAATAGAGGTGTGTTCATGGTGAGATTCCACAGTTAAGAAAGCAGAATTAAAGTGATTGAAGATGGAGTCTAGATGTTTGACATAAAGCCAGTAGTGGTAAAACCTTGGAGTCCAGACATGGATATGAAGAAGGAGTCAGTTGAATTGATTCCTAAGTGGATTAGATTTAATGGCTTGGATTTAAAATACTGGGGGCAAGTTGCATTAACAAAGCTGGCAGGACTTGTAGGTAAACCACTAAAAGCTGATCGAGCAACTACACAGAATGAGCGACTAACATATGCAAGGGTGTTAGTTGAGGTTAAGCCTCATCAGACATATCCAGATACCATAATGTTCGAGGATGAGAAAGGTAGAATAGTGGAACAAGAGGTTTTCTATGAATGGAAACCTACCCTATGTGGAAAATGCAAGAATTTTGGGCATGAAATGAATGAGTGCAGAAAATTTATCAAAGAAGAGAAGGATAAGCAAGTAAACAAACAGGAGAATATGGAGCCAAAAGAAGTACAGATACAAGGGGAAAAGAAGAATGCAAATGTACAAAATAAAGGAGAACAGGGTCAAAAGCAGCAAGCAGTTGGGCCAGTAAACAAAGGAAACAAAGGTGAAATGATAGCAACTATTTCCAGAGTCTGGAAGGACACAGGAAGGGGTAGAGCAGGGGATGGAGTAAACAAAAATTCCATTAGTACAGAAAATTCATTTGAAGCACTAGGGGAACAGCAGCAGGAGAAATGAGCAGCAACAAATGAGAATGAGATGGGGGACAGGAATAATAAAGGGAAAGGGAGTGAGATGGCCGTAGGAAATGGACAGGATGGGGACATCCCCTCATACAATGGATAGAATAGGTTTCTGGAATGCTAGGGGATTAAATAAGCCACATAAACATATGGAAATGAACCTGTTTATGAACAATCAACGAGTTGGCTTATTTGGTCTTCTGGAAACAAAGATTAAGAGAACAAAGGCACACCTAGATGCTCTTAATCTATGTAATGGGTGATCTTTTACTACAAACTTAGTAAAGCATCTGGCAGGTAGAATATGGGTTGTATGGAAACCTGGGGTTTATGATGTTAACATTACAATTCTAACAGAGTAACTGATACATTGTATGGTGCAACATAGATGGACAGGAAGACAGTTCAATGTTACAATAGTCTATGAGTTTAATAATTAGAGCATGAGGAGGCAATTATGGGAAGATATTAAGAGCATTCATCAACAAATCAGTGGTCCTTGGGCAATAATGGGGGACTTCAATTGTATTTTGAGTACAGAAGAAAGAATGGGAAGCTCAGTCAAAATAGCAGAAATAAGGGAGTTTAAAAAATGTATGGAGGAGTGTTCAATGCAAGACTTGAGATCCTCAGGTGCATATTACACATGGAGCAATAAACAGCCTGGAGAAAGCAGAGTTATGAGCCGAATAGACAGAGTGATGATCAACTATGACTGGTTGACAAATTTACTTGCATCTGAGGTCCATTACATGCAACCTGGATTATTTGATCATTCACCGAGTATAATAAACTGGAAGGGAGATGGACAGAAGGTGAGAAGAAGATTTAAATATTTCAACATGTGGAGTATGGCATAGGACTTTAAAGAACGAATAAGAGAAGGAGGGCAAACAAGTAAGAAAGGCACACAAATGTATCAGTTGGTGGGGAAACTACACAGAATTAAGGATACATTACAGAAAATCAATAAGGAAAGGTTCAACAATATTGAAAGAAGGGCAGAGGAAGAACTAAACAATCTACAACAATGCCAAATCAAAGTACAGGAAGATCCTAGAAATGAAGCACTTATCAATGAAGAAGTAAAACTAAGCGAGGAGTGTTGCAAATGGAAAAAGGCAAGAGATGTGTTTCTACAGCAAAGAGCTAAGGCACAATGGCTCACACAGGAGGACCAAAATACTGAGTACTTTCATGGTATTTTGAAAGCTAGAAGGAACAATAATAGAATCTCCCACATCAAAGACATGAATGGGGTAGATATCGATGATCCTGTTAAGATACCTGAAGCATTTGTAGAGTTTTGCACAGCAATGCTGGGAAGGAAATTGGAGAGAAAGGGACCATGTAAATAGCCAAATAATAAAGCAAGGTCCTACAATGAAGAAGGAGCAAAGAAATCAATTAGAAGCAGAATTCATAGAGGCAGAAGTGAAGGATGCTCTATGGGCAATTGCAGGGGATAAAGCTCAAGGTCCGGATGGGTTTGGGAGCCAGTTCTATAAGGATTGCTGGGATATTGTGGGGAATGATGTAAAAAAAATGGTGTTGGAGTTCTTTAAGGAAGGCAGAATGCTTAAATGTGTTAATAATATTATGATAACTCTTATTCCCAAGTGCACTCATGTTGAAGCAGTAGGTGATTATAGGCCAATTGCTTGTTGCAACACTATATACAAAGTGATCTCAAAGATGCTTTGTAACAGACTTAAAAAAGTATTACCAGGGATAATCTCTCCAAATCAAAGTGCTTTTGTGGAAGGACGGAATATAGTACATAACATACTGATATGCCTAGATTTGATGAGACTATACAAGAGGAAGAATACTACTAGAAGTTTCCTAATTAAAGTAGATCTAAGGAAGGCATATGACACTGTGGAATGGAGTTTTGTGGAAGAGATGTTGCACGCTCTTAATTTCCCTCAAAAATTTATAAAATGGGTGATGGCTTGCATCACATCTACTCAGTATACAATAGCATTGAATGGTGAAGTTTATGGTAACATTGAGGGAAAATGAGGGCTAAGGCAAGGGGACCCAATATCACCCCTCCTTTTTGTGATATGCATGTAGTATTTATCGAGAATTATGAAATGGATATCTGAACAAAAAGGATTCCAGTTTCATACCAAATGTCGAGGTCTCAAAATAAATCACCTTTGTTTTGTTGATGATGTGTTGTTCTTTTGTAAAGGGGAATGGCAATCTATGGAGATGCTTATAAGGGGACTAAAGACTTTCTCACAAGCTTCAGTTCTATACACTAATACTGCTAAATCAAACATCTATAGTGCGAACATGGAGGAACAATGTCTTCAGGATATTTGTGAGTTAACAAGATATCAAAGAGGGACCTTACCTTTCAGATACTTGGGTGTCCCAATATCTGCTAGGAAGCTATCAACAACAGACTGTGAAATGCTGGTGGAAAAAATGGCAGCCAAAGTAAGAACGTAGGGGGACAAGGAATATATCCTATGCTAGAAGGGTATTGTTAGTAAACTCAGTGTTGATGCAGATGCATTCATATTGGGAAACTATGTTCATCTTACCAAAAAAAGGTGCTAAAGAGTATAATTGGAATCTGTAGGAGTTTTCTATGGGCAGGAAAAGGGAACACAAACAAAATGGATTTTGTCGCATGGGACATAGTATCTCGACCAAAAGAACAAGGGGGCTGGGGATAAAAGACTGTATAATTTGGAATGAAGCAGCAATGGTGAAATATGTATGGAATATAGAAAACAAGGAGGACAACTTATGGGTGAAATGGGTCAACCACGTATACTTAAAGGAGCAACCATGGTGACAATATGTACCTTCAAATGACAGTTGTTGGTATTGGAAGAAGCTATGTACCATTAGGGATAAATATGTTGCTGGATTTGTGAATAATGGATGGCTCACACAGGTGGCAAGTACATTGTAAAGAGTGGATACCTATGGAGGAAAGGAGAAGCAGAAAAACAACAATGGTATCGAGGGGTATGGAGTCGGATGAATGTACCTAAGCATAGCTTCACTAGCTGGTTTACCATGCATAGGAAGTTACTTACTAAGGAGAGACTACAAAAACTAAAGATTAGCCAAGACAAGGGGTGTGTAATCTGTGGGAACCATGCAGAAACAGTGGAGCATCTCTTTTTTTAGTGCAAATTATCACAGGAGTGTCTGAAAAGATTGCTAGAATAGATGCAAAGAGGAAAAACAAAACATGATCTAAAAGGGATATGGAAAAGAGTAATATGTGGAGTTAAAGGGAAGAAATGTAGGGAATTCATTACAGTAGTGATCGTAGCACTAATATACCGAATTTGGTAGGCACGAAATCAAGCATTGTGGAATCAAAGGGTCCCTACACAAAAAGGCATATGTGTACAGATAAAGGAAGAGCGTAAGAATAGAGTAGTATCAATGTTAAAGCAGAAATGTAATAGGAAGGAAAAAGAATGGATAGATCAATTGTATAGGAAGAATTGAGAAAAGAATACTGGATATAGGCATAGAAAGATAGAAAAGGAAGAGGAATGAGGAGAGGAAAGAATGTGTAAAGTGGATCTTGTTTTATTGTGACTAAGAGCTTTCTGTTTCACCAAAGAAATATCAAATGAGTTCATACAAAATCGTGAATATGAGTCTAAAACGTTATGGATGTATCTCAGAACAGGTATCTAAACGTTTGTCAAGTGAAAATGGGTAACTGATGGTTGTTGATTGCGGTTGAAATAATTGCAGGTTGTGAACATTGTGAAAAAAACCTAAACGAAGATTGCTCCTGTTAAGAGAACGGTTTCTTCCTGGATTACCTGCAAAATTTAAACACAATGCATGCAAGTATAAATGGGATTATTGCGCAAATTTAAACATGATGCAAATTCCCTTTGGACCATGAGTTGTCTTTGGACAATAAGGATGATGTCCTTAGACTATGACATCCTGGGCCATGAATCACGTGATAAGTATTTGCATGCCATGAAATGATATTCTTGGGCCATTAAAATGGTGCCTATGAACCATGACGCCCTTTGAATAATGATGTGCAATATTGAGGATCCTCAGGCCATGGCATGGTGTCTTCCGGCTACACGGATGATGCCTTCAGACTATGACTCCTTTGGACAAAATGGTGATGTTTCAACCCATGAGATTCAAAGGCATGATGCTTGGTCATATGCGAAGCAAAACAAGAGAGAGCCTAGTCTTGTGCGGGACTGGGGCAGTGCTTAGCCCCAGGAATGTAGAAAATAGTGCTAGATTTCAAATAGCATAACATTTGGTATTATACAAAGGTAAGGCAATGCTTAGCCTTAGACAATTGAAGAGGTGGTGCTTATCATGATTCAAGGAGAGGAGACGATGCTTAGTCTCATACAAAGAAAGGCAGTGCTTAGCCTTATGTAATTTAGGGAGGCAGTGCTTAGCCCCATGCAGAAAAAGGAGACAGTGCTTAGTCTCATGCAAGGAAAGGCAGAGCTTAGACTTATGCAATTAGGGAGGCAATGCTTAGTCTCATGCAAAAAGAGGAGATAGTGCTTAGTCTCATCCAAAGAAAGGCAGTTCTTAGCCTTATGCAATTAGGGAGGCAATGCTTAGCCTCATGCAAAAAGAGGAGACAGTGCTTAGACCCATGCAAAGAAAGACAATGTTTAGCCTTATGCAATTAGGGAGGGAATGCTTAGCCTCATGAAAATAAAGAAGACATTGCTTAGTCTCTTGCAAAGAAAGGCAATATTTAGCCTTATGAAATTAGGGAGGCAATACTTAGCCTCATGCAAAAAGAGGAGACAGTGCTTAGTATCATGCAAAGAAAGGCAGTGTTTAGCCTTATGCAATTAGTGAGGCAATACTTAGCCTCATGTGAAAAGAGGAGACAGTGCTTAGCCTCATGCAATTAGGGAGACAATGCTTATCCTAATGTAAAAGAGGAGACTGAGTGATAGCGGAGTATTTCTTAGCTGGAGATGCGTTTTCATTTAGCCATCTTACCGTTATGAAGATAACAATTATTGATGTGCATTTGCGAATATTCTCGTTATGTTCATTGTGCCTACATCCAAAGAAAAATTGTGAGTTTTGTGGAGAAGGTGTGTCTGTGCGTTCACCTTCTTGCATTGCTTTTGCTCCTGTTTTGAGATCCTGTTTGAGTTGCCTGGGCAACTTGCTATTTATAAAATAAAGTTTTCGATAAAATATGTGTGCATTTGATGAATGTAGTTAATTAAAAACATAGTAGTATGCAATATCAAGTTAGATGAACCAATGACTGTGACACTTTTAGAGACATTGCGACTTCCTTGCATTAGAATTTTGAGAGTCCTCCTAAAAATTCTTCCCATGTTCAATAAGCGATTCTTTGACCATTCTGCACATGACAAAGTTGGATGGACTTGCTCCGGAATTTTGAGGGTCCTCTTCAAAATTCTGTCCAAGTTTCTGACCATGGTAAAAATGAAGATTTTATTGAGTTGTTACCGAACCCACATGGCTGCCTATGTATCCTCTTTTAAACGAGAATCAGTTCAAGTGTAGTTCAGTTACATCAGATAAAGAAACGCAAACAATCTAAATATAGTATCTTTTAACTGCGTCTTAGTTGATAGGTTTTGGACAAATTTCTCTGTCCATTTTTGCAAGTATGAGCGATCTTCCTGTTAGTACTCTGTGAACCATGTAGGGCCCCTGCCAATTGGGTGAAAATTTACCTTTGGCTTCATCTTGATGCGGGAAGATCCGCTTCATCACCAGTTCCCCCAATGTGAACTATCTAGGTCTGACCCTTTTGTTGGAAGCTCGAAACATTCTATTTTGGTAAAGTTGATCATGGCATACCGCATTCATTCTTTTCCCGTCAATGAGAGATAATTTTTCATAGCACTTTGTATCTATTCTACATCATTGAGTTCAGATTCTTGTATAATTCTTAAAGAATGAAGTTTGACTTTGGCAGGAATGACATCTTTAGTACCGTAGACCAACAAGTAGAGGGTTACCCCGGTTGATGTGCGGATTGTGGTACGATACCCCAATAAGGCAAATGCTAATTTCTCGTTCCATTATTTGTGGTCGTCTACCATCTTTCTCAGTATTTTCTTGATGCTCTTGTTGGCGGCCTCCACAACTCCATTCATTTGAGGCTTGTAAGTTGTGGAATTATTATGCTTGATCTTGAAGGTTTCACACATAGATTTCATTAAGTCACTGTTGAGGTTGGCGGCGTTTTCGGTGATGATGGATTCTAGCACCCCGAATCGGCAAACAATACGGTCTCTAACAAAATCTGCGATGACTTTCTTGGTTACGGCTTTGTAAGATGCAGCCTCAACCCATTTTGTGAAGTAGGCTATGGCCACTAAGATGAACCTCTGCCCATTCGAAGCAGCGGTTTTGATTGGACCGACGACATCCATTCCCCAAGCAGGGAAAGGACAAGGTGCACTTGTTACATTGAGTTCATTTGGTGGCACTCGTATCATATATGCAAGTATTTGGCATTGATGATACTTTTTGACATACCTAATGCAGTATGTTTCTATAGTCATCCAAACATATCCTGCTCTTAATATCGTCTTGGCTAAAACAAAATTGTTCATGCGTGGTCTGCAGGTTCCGGCATGTATCTCTTCAAGCAGTTTGGAAGCTTCCTTGGCGTCAACACACCGTAATAATTCTAGGTCTGGAGTCCTTCTGTAGAGAATTCCTCCATTGTGTGTTTCTGAGTATGATATGCATGCTCCGGGTACTCTCTTTTTTCCAAGTATTCTCTGATATCATGGAACCACGGATTCCCATCCATTTCTTCTTCAACGTGAGCGCAATAAGAGTCGATGAAATTCTTGTCCGGGTGTTGAATCATGGAAGACAAAGTGGCCAATGTGTCTGCGAACTCATTCTGGATTCTCGTAACATGTTTGAACTCTATCTTTGTGAATCTCTTCATCAACTCTTGCACATAGTACATATATGGTAATATTTTGGTATTCTTTGTATCCCACTCCCCTAGAACCTGAAGTACCAAAAGGTCTGAATCACCAATTACCAATAATTCTTGAATACTCATGTCAATAGCCAAATTGATCCCCAAGATGCAAGCCTCATATTCCGCCATATTGTTGGTACACGGAAATCTGAATTTCATACCAAAATAGCTTCAATACCCACTCCTTTGAAATTGGCAGTCCCATTGAAGAACATTCTCAACCGTCGTAGGTTTTGGAGATATATTCCCCTACAAATGATATTTCTTCATCGGGAAAATACATTTTTAACGTTTCGTATTCTCCTCCTACAGGGTTTTCTACCAGATGATCTGCTAATGCATGTCCTTTGACCGCCTTCTGAGTTACATAGACAACGTCGAATTCATTCAATTGTATCTGCCATTTTCCCAACTTCCCTGTAGGCATGGGTTTCTGGAAAATATATTTTAGGGGATCCATCCTGGATTTGAGATATGTGATGTAGGCACAGAAGTAGTGCCGCAACTTTTGATCTATCCATGTCAGGGCACATTAGGTGCGTTCTAGCAAAGAATATCGTGCCTCATAGGGTGTGAACTTCTTACTCAGATAGTATATGGCCTGCTCTTTTCTCCCCGTCTCATCGTGTTGTCCCAAGACACAACCAAAATCCCCATCTAGTACGGACAAATAGAGTAGCAGAGGTCTACCAGGTTCTGGCGGGACCATGACTGGTGGTGTGGACAAATATTCCTTGATTATGTCAAAAACTTTCTGACATTCTTCAGTCCAACTTGTTGCGGCATCCTTCTTTATATTTTGAAAATCGGTTCACAGATCACATTTGATTGTGCTATGAAACGGCTGATGTAGTTGAGGCGTCCTAAGAAGCTCATCACATCTTTCTTGTTCCTTGGAGATGGAAAATACTTGATAGCCTTGACCTTTGACGGATCCAACTCAATTCCTCGGCGACTGACGATGAATCCTAACAAATTTCCATTAGGGATCCGAAAAGCACATTTTGCGGGGTTCAGTTTCAAATTATACCTTCGAAGCCGATCAAAGAACTTCCTCAAGTCTGCTATGTGATATGTACCCTTTTTTTATTTGATGATGACGTCGTCCACATACACTTCTATCTCTTTGTGTATCATGTCGTGGAAAATGATTGCCATGGCCCGCATATAAGTGGCTCCAGCATTCTTTAGGTCGAACGACATCATTTTGTAGCAGTATACTCCCCATGGCGTAATAAAGGTTGTCTTCTCAACATTTTCTTCATCCATCCAGATCTGATGATATCCCGCGAAGCAGTCCACAAAAGACTGGAGTTCATGCTTGGCACAATTGTCGATCAGTATGTGTATGTTGGGCAAAGGGAAATCATCTTTGGGACTTACTCTGTTTAAATCCTGATAGTCGAATAACACTCTGGATTTCCAATATTTCTTTGGAACCGGCACAATATTAGCAAACCAGGTTGGATATTCAACCACTATGAGAACCTTAGCTTTGATATGCTTGGTGACTTCCTTTAATTTTCAGACTCATATCGGGTTTGAAATTTTTGAGCTTTTGCTTTACAGGCAGACACATATGATTGGTAGGTAGTTTATGAGCCACTATTGATGTGCTCAAACCAGTCATATCATCATAATACTATGAGAAAATATCTTCATACTCTTTCAGGAAACGGATATACTCTTCTTTATCTGATGGTGACAGGTGGATTCTTACACGAGTTCCCTTGACTGTTTCGGAATCTCCCAAATTGACTATCTCAGTTTCGCCCACATTAGACTTAGGTTTGTTCTCAAAATTTTCTACTTCTCTTACAATTTCCTCAGGTATTGTATCTCATTACATGTCACCGTTGTCTGTTCATCAAGATAAGTAATAGTAATGATGTAGAGAGAAAATATAAAGGATAATAATAAATACTAAAACAGCAAACCATTGATAAATACTAAAACGTCAATCAAACTCAATTTAATGATCCGAAATATTATTTCAAAGCAAAATAATTAAAACAAAAACACTAAAAAATGTCTTAAAACACCCATAAAATTGTTTCAAAGTAAATGATGCTAATTGCTTGGCTACCCAGGAACTCGACGGGCCCTTGATGGTGTAGCATTCCAATTTTTGAGAATAGCTCTCTATTGTCTGGATGACGAGGCCTTCCTCCTCCTCCTCCTCCTCTTCCTCCTCCTCCTCCTCAACTATTGCACTGGAATCCATGTTTTCATCTTCCAAGAACAGATTTCTTAAGCCAGATAAAACTTCATCTTCTTCAGATCCCCACACATGTCGGCTTGATGAAAGGACTGGCATAAATGTTGCACCGAATGCACAAGAGGGTAATAGGGACCACGCCATGGCGGCGACTAATCGTTATACTCATGCCAGGTGTACTGATATCCAAGTCCAAAGGTTGTGCCGTGACGCTTTAGTTGTATTGATTAGTGATACCCTGGAGATTCTTACCGAGTCCTCTACCAGGTTCATACCCTGCCCATGCCAATATGCTTTCTATTTTTCTACTCCACTATTTCTGTTTCTCAATCACGTTGACACGCTCAATGCGATGGTATGTCTCTCCATCCAACTTCCTTATATTCTCAACAACTGAAATAGTCTGATTGGTGTAAATAGGGTTACTTCCGTCCGCGTGGATGATTACTTCCTGATGATTCCATTCGAACTTCATGGCCTGGTGTAGAGTAGAGTCCACGGCCCCAGCAGCATGTATCCAAGGTTGTCCCAATAACAGATTGTATGTGGCGGATATGTATAACACTTGAAATTCAACATCAAACTAGGTCGATCCCATCTGTAAACAGAGGTTGGTATCCCCAATCGTGGCCCTTTGGAACCCATCAAATGCTTTCACGTTCATACTCCCTGCTCGTATCTCATACAAACCTTTACCGAACCTCTTCAAAGTGGTCAATGGACAGATGTTGAGACTTGAACCCCAATTTATCAAGACCGTGAAAATGAATTTGTCTTCACACTCCATTGTGATATGCAGTGCCCTATTATGGCTCAATCCTTCCGGAGGCAATTCGTCTTCGTGAAAAGTGATCTTATGGCTTTCCAATACATGTCCTACCATATTGGCCATCTCCCCACTAGTAATGTTAGTGGGTACATAGGCCTCGTTCAACACTTTCATCAACGCATTCCTATGTGCCTCGGAGTTCTACAGTAGTGATAGAATAGATACCTGAGCAAGGGTCTTGTTAAGATGATCAACCACAGAATACTATCTTACTTGCACCTTTCTCCAAAGATCTTTTGGTCCAGTCTCAATGACGGGCGGCTTAGAAGAGGCTTCTTACTTGTCCCTCACAAATGTTCGGGAGTATAAACCCTACCAGTTCTGGTCATGCCTTGTGTTGCACCTGCTTCCTCCATTTTTGCCTTTCCTTTCCTTTCCTCCTCACTTCTGCATCATAGTCCCAGGGTATAGCATTGGACTTAAAGGATGGCGTAGGTGCTACTGTCATAGTGAAGGGTGTGGTCACTTCCACCTCGAACGGAGTTGGCGCGGCTGAGGGTGTTGTTACTTCAACCTCGAACGGAATTGGCGTGGCTACTTCAACTTCAATCGGTGACTGAATTTGTACCACGATGAGCGTGAGAGTGACTGGAGGTATTTAAGGATTACCCCCTTCACGCATGAGTCCAATTGACCCTTATAGATCTCATTCTTCATATGTTTCTATCACATTTACTCTCTCACCCATGTGGTTCGGGAGAGGATTGTTACGGATATTAGGTATAGCCTCCTTCGCTTGTATAACCTTGGTGTTAATCAGCATCTGGATCTTATCCTTGAAAGTGCGACATTCATCAATACTATGACTTTTCATTCCCGAGTTATAGGCACATGTCTTGTTTGGATAAATCTATTGGGAGGAATTTTCAATGGCAATAGCGAGAATGGGAGTGACATAACCGGTAGCCTTCAATATGTCATACAATTGGTCGATGGGTTCAGATTTTTGGGGTGTATTATATTGGTGGTCTGCGGTTGAAATTTGGTCTAGGTTTTTGGTAGTTTTGGCGGGCTGGTGGTGAGTGGTAGTATGATGTCTGGGTGTTATAAGTATGGTAGGTGGTGGCAGGTTGTTGGTATCTAGGAGGTGAAGACTGATATGTGGGTGGGGGTGTATGGTATGTGAGAGGAGACTTTGGACCTTAGGCCACAATCACTACCCCTACTTCCTTCTTTTAAGAAATACTGCCTTACTGCAAGGCTTTGTTTGTAGCCTGGAGTGCTTCAAAAATTTATCACCATTCCGTTCTTAATCCATTCTTCTATTCTTTCTCTCAATTTGATGATGTAAGAAAATTTATGGTTTTCCATAACCATCAGTCTCTCATAGTACTGCGGATCTTGAGTTCAGACGAAGAACTTATTCATCTGTTCTTCTTCCAGTGCAGGCCTTACTTTCGCAGCTTCATACCTCTACCGAGTAGCGTACTCGCAGAAAGTTTCTGTCTGCTTCTTTTTAAGATTCTGAATGTAGAAGATGTCTAACGCAGTTTCTATATTAACCTGAACCGATCCATAAAATCTGACGACATGCTTACCCAGTTAACCCATTTCCTCGGGTTTTGACTGATGTACCAAGATAGGGCATCTCTAGTGAGGCTCCTCATGAAAAACTTCATGCGGATTCTTTCATCCTTCTCAACCCTTACGAGCTTGTCACAATCTCAAATGTACCTTCGGATCACCTGTCCCGTCGAACATTTTGAACGTAGGAGGGTTGTAACCCTTTGGCAATTCATAATTCAGACCCTCGACGCCTTTACCACCTTCGACACTTTGAACCCCCACAGTAAGTTTCTTGAGTTCCCCCGCTATGTTCTTGATGAGCATGTCCTTCTCGGTGGACTCCGGTGTGTACAGGGTCTATTTTGGAGTGTGGGGTAAGGTTTCCACGTATATGGGGTTGCTTTGATGGACTCCAGGAATTTTGGCGTAGTGGTGGTCGTTGGTTGAATTTTGGGGATCAGGGGTAGGCTGTGGTGCGTTTTGAGGAGTGTGATAGTTTGTGGTTTGAGGATATTGGGTTGGATGGTGAAGATGTTGTGTAGGGATCGGTATTGGTGGAGGAGTAGGATTTTGAGGGGCTGTGTCATACTGATGAGGTGCGGGAGGATTTTGCGGGTGTTGGTTTTGTGTGTTTTGCGGAGGTGCTAGGTTTTGGGCATTTTGTTGGTTGATGTTGGGGACGTTCAGGGTAAGGAAAAGGTTTTCCAAGTTTCGGACCTGCCCAAGTTCCCCCTGTAACTCCGGTATTTTCTGTTCTAACTGTAAGACTAAGTGGTTCTGTGTTGGAGTACTCCGACCATCCGAAGTTTTGACATTCTTTGCGTGAGTAGCGTTGTCTTTCCTTATACCGCTCATATAATCCATTTTGGATTTTCCTTTGTTTTTCGGTACTTGGAGGAGGAGGCGGTGGAGGACCTCTAGATCGTGTATGATATGCTGATGATGCCAGTATGCACGAACCAACCTTAGGGAATAGGAATAAATAAAAGAAAAGAAAAGAAAAAGTAAACAAGTCAGTAAGGAATATTAGAAGGATATTTGCAGTATTTAAACACATATTGCGGAATTATAAATTCACGTCCTAATTTGGGGACCTCATTGTGCCCCAGGTAGGCCTAAGCGACATATAGATTTGGAGAAAGTTGATGCCAATAACTGTGTCATTTCATTAACATGATAAATGGACCAAATCTCTACTAAACCAACAATAATTATAAAAAGTTACTAATGGCATTTGCCTTATTACAACCAAAGTCTAAAAACGAGTCTATAAAGCAATAAAACATTGTCCCTAATCTATTTGGTCCCAAAGGGTACTTCTCCATGCTTGGCCTTATTAGCTCCATCAATCGGTTTCCCCAAGTCGCGCATGTCCAACAGCAGGTATACCCTTGCTAGATGCCCTCCTTCATTGCCCTTTGTATTCTGACAATCCGAGATCCTTTTCCTCATCTTTCCCTCAAGCACCATCAACCCTTGCTCCAAATATTCCAACTTCTCTGTTGACTTAGTAGCAATTTCTTTCCACTCATTGATTGCTTCCATGTACACTTTATGTTGTTCCAAATGCCTGGCTTCAGACTCAAAACCCTTTTTTGCAACATCCTATATTTGACTTGTGCTTCAGCAGCGTCGTCTATAAACCTATTCTTCAGATTGATTCCTGTCCTAACATCTACCGCTATATCATCTACCAACCATGATGGATAGAAGTACACATGGCTGGCGTGATACCGATCTGGATCGATTGTATCTTTCTCCATAATGATCTTTTGATTCCACATATGTTGTGCCTCGAACTTGAATGGATGGTGTTCCCCCTGAAGTCTGCTTTGTACTAGACCATGCTGGAAACCCAAGGTATAACCTGCTTTCTCCCAGATTTCCTCATTACCCTTATAGGAGCATGAGGATAGATTCCTCTAAACCCAATTAGTATTAGATGAGTAGTCTTTTTTCACCTAATGATGAACTTGTTGCTAGGGAACCATTCAAACATCCAATGCATTTATTCATCAGTCAAATTCCTGAAGAAAACCCAGCTCACAGAATTTCCTGGTTGCGCAAACCTGTTTGAGATAAAAGTCATTCTTTTTCAGATGATGATAGGCTATGTGGTCATTCCATGGTCGTCGCGAAAGTTCTTGACGGTATTCACCTCTCTGAAAGTGTTCTAACAACCATACCTGCAACAACAAATTGCAACCCTCGAAGTGCCCATACCTTTTTTGCAGCGGTCTAAGGCGCGGTACATCTCAGCCAAGATCATATGGACGATGGTGTAAGTTTGACCCTCAATTCCCTCTATTAAAGTCCTAGCGACCATAGATAGGCGAGTGTGTTTCCTCTCTCCCTTCATCGGAAATATCAGCATTCCGAGAAAACAAACAATGAATACAAAAACTCGGTGGTGTGTCCAACCCAAAGAAGTAATGGCAAGTTCATCATGGTAAAGGAGATATGACTTTATGTGCCTATAACGCTCATAAAGGAATTCAAATGGTATGTAGGACTTCTTCAAACAAAGTAGCTCATCATTTTTCTAAATACCCATCGTTTTCATGAAACCTCAGGGAGTGCGGTTTTTCGATACCAATAAACCAGGGCTATCCCATGGGAGTCCAGCGAAGCCTCCTATTTCCTCTAAAAGAGGAGTCATCTCCATTTCACCAAAATGGAAGACGACTCTCTTCTCATCCCAAAACATGGTGGCGGCCTCAATCAATGCATTGTTTTATTGAATGTCTAATAAAGAGGGTAGATTCCCAAGGACTCTTTTTAAATGGTTTTTGTCACTTGGAGAGAGATTTTTATACAAATCCAGCAGCAAAGGTGGGATGTTCTAAACCATGCCGAACCTGGGGACTTCGTGCCTCATTTGTTCAAAACAAATAGAGTTAGCCATTTCCCCCTCCAGATTTGACTATTTACACATTAATGATCAACATACTGGCATGTTTTACCCAAATGATGCACATATCATGATAGTGTCCATTGGGATTATGTAAATCCCGGCGGACATTGGACAAGGTTTGCCTTAGCGGGTTATCACGCGTACATAGTTATAACCCATACCTGGTTTGGACATGATGCATGCACGGTTGATATTAGAGTGGGGTTTATAGAAAAGTCTATACCGGTACCCTCAAGCGGATAACGGAAAGGCACGGAATCGTTGACTGCACCGTTGATCGACTAGTTTTACCGCAAATAAGCCTTTCTAAATTTAAAAGGGTGATTACGGAAGAGCGCGGACACTCATAAAGTGCCGCTATGGTATTAATTGGGCACGAGTGGAATATGATGTGGCGCATGCTTTATGAAAAGATAAACAACACGTTGTCAAATATTTTGCATGATAAAAATAATAAATGCAGTATTAAAGTGAAACATAAAAGACATAAAAAGAAAGAAAAACAAGAAAAAGTTCGTGCAATGTGAAAATTGTAATAAAGTAAGCGAGGGAGTAAGGGTGGGGAGAGACATGGTGTAGCAATTTAAAAGGCAACTTGTAGCAAATAAGTACGACTAGAAAAAGGAATATGCATGTTAGAGCCAATTTGAGCAAAGAAGGGAAAACAAGGGAAGGGATTTTCATATTAATACGAATTCAAATAAAGGAAGGATAGGGGAAGGGTGTGCATGCAGCAATAAAATGGAAACAAGAGCGGGATAGTCATGTAGCAGCAAAATAATAAAAAGGAAAACGAAGCACGTCCATCAGAGAAGACAAATTCATATAAACCAAATTTGCTATGGTAAGAGCCAAAATATCCCCAACAGAGTCGCCATGCTTTCGCGCCCCTTTCTCTCGCGAAATCGGATTTCGACATGTGACAATTCTTTTATGGAGGTATTAAAAGAGGAGAGTCGCCACCTGACGGTTTAAGGTGCGTTAGGGCACCTATTTGCATATGACTCAGGTTTGACTAGTTTGCATTACCAAAGATCAAGTAAGGGCTCGAAATTACCTCGAAGAGAAGGTGTTAGGCACTCTTCGAGGTCCACTACTGTGGGTCCCCGCCGAACATGAATTATATGAATTAGTTAGATAAACAAAGACAGAGAAAACAAGAAGTTTGGGAAGTTTTATTATCAAAATACTTTGAATAAATACAAACACTTGATTCAAAAATAAATAGAGATAAAGATGGGGGCCTAAGTTGTTTAGCCTAAAGGATCACCCCGTGCAACATAAATAATACTTCGTAACTCCCTCAAGATAGAATGTTACTCGTATTATTTAGCGGGCACAAACTATCATCTCTTGTTACCCGATTACTATCTTTAAGTTATTACCTAAAGCGCACTAGTTGATTCTAAATCGAGCCTTATGCGTGCACTACCCGTCTCATGCCTATGGTCCAAGAGGCATTTGGACCTCTATTTTGGGTGGTTCAAGACTTAACTTAGGCTGCTCAGAAAATGTTAAAACTAGGCGACAATGCAAAACAAATAGGACTGCAATTAAATACATTTAAAGGCTCAAGTTAGCCTCCGCAATTGGATAACAAGTGCAAACAACAGATTTCTACATCTGGATATTATGCAACTACAAAATTGAGGGCAATTGCAGTCGTTAAACCCTATAGACATGGTCTCTAGATGATCTGATTGAGATGTGCAGGCTATTTTAGACCTATGATTTCTAAATTACCAGTTCGTAAGTGCCAGATGCTGTTAAGTCACTTATTACAGATTATAAGTTGATAAATCTATAGGCATGATCTCTAAGTGATTTACACAATAAGGGACAGTGAAACTTATTGGAAGTGCTCAGAATTACCTATGTTTCCTAATAATCGCTTGGATAAACAACGTTTGAAGAGCGAGTAGTGATGTCCTATAGGCATGATTTCTAAAGATTGACGGTTGGAACTGATTTTATACATTTAGATCCTATAGGTATGCTTTCTAGATGGACAACATAATGCAATAGCGAAATAACTAGTTAGAATCCTGTGGCATGATATCTATTGAGCATGGTGCAGATTAAAGAGCAATTATTAGCAATTATTTCTTATAGGCGTGCTATCTAGCGACACATAGTAGTAGACACGGGAATAGATAAAGCAATTATGCCTTGATATTATACTAATAATGTGAGTGTGTGATTTCCTAGTTGTATGATTTCTAATAGTGCACAAAGAGACATGTATATAACCGTCCAGATAGCAAATAAATCACAAAACTCCTATAAACATGCTTTCTACCCTTTTCATGCAGGTATTAGGAGATACCCATTTCCCAATTTCCCTATCACCCCAATTGTTATTACAGAGTTATTACATAGCCAATAACGAATGAATTACAAAGTGGTACAAGTAATAACAGTATGCCCAAAGAGATACCTAGCATTGCCAGGCTTTCAACTAAGCTCTTTCTCCAACCTTTAGCACACACGGATCTCAACATAGCCCAAAAACCATAGGAGAATTCAAACCAAACCAAACAACCATGGTTTGATCGTAGAATCCAGAAACCAATCACTTACACAATAAATTTGCACATTCAATCAGCAGAAAGAGGGACAGAACTGAGTAGTAAAGAAAATGACCAAAGAACCTCGGGCCCTAGTGTGTCAGAGTTCACAAGGGTCTCAAAATGGACCCCGAGCAGTGCTCACACTAGGGAGGTTAATAGAGAAAGCTTTAGTGGCCTTGACTTTCATCCGGACAAGAATTATAAGTTCACAATAGGGTAAATAACTAATAAGAATGAAAAAATAGTAGTCAAATAGTAGAGTTTGAAGAAGTACATTTGCATTTTTAGAAAATAGGCATTGCAGAGGTGATCACACAATGAACAAATCAGCAAAGAGGGTCAACAAACATAAAAGACAATTTGATAGCACAAGTCCACACTTAGCATATTGGGGCAGAGAACATCTTTGGGAAGCAAGGGGAATTATGACTTCTGGCATTAGAAACTAATATACAAAGATGCCCTATGCCAAAAGAGCACTTAACTTAACAGTTTTGAATCCTAAGGGTCAAACAACGTTGAACACCAAAAGCTAAACAGAACAACTCAATCAATAAGGCAAAATAGAGTCAAAGGTTATAGGAAAACACAAGTTAACAGGCTATTCTAAAAGGCCCCAACTAATCACTAGGGAATTCATAATTGGGAAAGCTAAAGACATACTAAGTAATAAAAATGATCATGGGAGAAAATCATAGCCAAAATGAAGGTCTTAACATAGATTAGGACATATTACAAATACAAGCCAATCACTATAGAGGTCCAGGACAAGGCAGGAAACAAATTGATGCCATATAGCCAATGTAAACATTCAAAGTACCAATACATTAAGCAAAGCGAACTTCAAACAGTCTAAATTGTTCAAGTTAAACATAAATACATTTCAGAGCTGATAATTTGTGCATCAGCAAGTGCTTAAGAGGTTCATATCATAAACAAGTTCGATACCAGCAGGGTTGCACATTGAAATAGTCTAGAAACACATTAAGTTATGCAATTTCAGAGGCATGAATATGCTAATCAGGAACATAAGAGAATAAACATTTCAAAAGCTAACGAACTCACCAGTACTGATTGACAAGTAGACAAACAAGAAAGAACAGAATCACTTTGAACGTCAACATAGCAGTATAACCCAGGACCTTAGTGCGTCAAGTTCACAAGGGCTTCAATGAAACCAGGGCAATGATCACACCAAGGAGGGTCAAAAATATAATTTCGGTGGCCTTGGATTTTAGCCGGCCAAGAGCCAAAGTAGAACAAGAGAATAAGAGAATATCATAGTGAAAACCCTTAGCTTTTTAGTGAAAGCTTAGTGATTAAAAGTCTTTCCAAAAGGGAATGGGGGAGGGTTTATATAGCAGTAAAATCAGATGCACAAACAAGGAAAATAATTTATTAAACACGGGTAAAGAAAGAAATCAAGTAAACACAGACGAATAAAAGGGAAAAATCTCGCATGCAAGTCAGTAGAACAACAGAAAAGGAAAAGTATCAAACTCCAAACCCTATTTGGGGTTTTAAACTTGAAATCGGACAACTGGTATGAATGATCTAGTTCATCTCGCGTATATGGATGGTATATCATAAAGATCTTCAAGATTGAGTCGATTCTCGTCCGATATAAAGGTGGTATTTTCCAAAATTAGGCAAATACCTAAGTAATACTAAAATCATGTGACCAGTACTAAAGGAACCCAAATATGGTAAGAAAATAATGGTACAATCGCATTATCAACGGGATTAGGAGAGGGGATTAAGGGGGAGGCGGCTAGGGTTCTTCAAAAGAGAAAAGAGAGTTGAGAGCGTTTATGTAACGACCCAAACGGTCGTTTTGAGCATTTTCACTTTGCTCGGTAGTTTGGGGGCACGGGTATTTCCTATGTATTAGGACTTGTGTGAAAAATTTGAGTTCATTCCGAGTTGGTATGTTCGTACAGGATCCCCCCGAATGGTCGTTTTGAGCATTTGCACTTCGCTCGGTAGTTTGGGGCCCGAGTAGCTCTGTATGATGTATTAGGACTTGTGTGCAAATTTTGAGTTTATTCCAAGTTGGTATGTTCTTAAGGGATCCCAATGGGGCTCAGATGAGTTTCGGATATGTTTAGGTTGTGTTGCGCTCGTTTTTCTTATGTTTCGACGTCGTATTTTCAAGCATAAATGATATCATATTGAACAAATGAGCTCCGATTTTTGTTTTGATTAAAGCATTATATCTGTATCGTAATTACAGACCCGTAGCAAAAAGAATTATCAAATTTGGACATCGTATGAGATTTTTATGGTTATTTTACTAAGAATTGGATTGCCAAATTGTTTTCAGATTAATTACAAAATTACCACTGACTATGTCTTTAAAAAATCTGCACATTTCCAAATATTGAAACCAACATATCTCATTCATTATAAGGTCAAATTGAGTGATTCAAAATCCTAACTTGACTAAAATTTCACAAGGGGTCCATTGGACGGATAAAAGTGAGTTTCGAGATCATTTGGCACGAGAAATGAGACAAAATAGCTGGCAGAAAAATATATAAAATAAGGGTTTGTTTATTTGGTTATATTTTGAGTTGGGGAGCACGGATTTGGGCAATTTTGAAGGCGATTTTCACCATATGGATTGGGGTAAGTGTTTTCTACTCGATTTTGATTATATTTCATGAATCCATCTTCGTTTTTAGGATTTAATTGATGATTTCAAAGTGAAATTTGGGGTTTTTTTGCCTAAATTTTCATAGTGAATTTTTAAGTTTTGAACATCGATTCAGAGTCGGAATTGAGTGAAATTTGTATAGTTGGACTCATAATTGAATGGGTTATCGAATTTTATGAGTTTTGTAAGGTTACGAGGTGCGGGCTCGGGTTGAGTTTTTTGGCCGATTTTGGGCTTTTGATTAAAGATTCGACCTTTTTCGATTGGGATTAGTTCCTTTAGTACTATTTGATGTGTTGAGTTGTTTTTGGTTAGTTTCGAGCCGTTCGAAGGTCGGAACGCGCGGGATGGCATTTTTGGAACATCGCTTGGCTTGCTCGATATTGGAATTGGGTTGTTCAAGGTAAGAACTCTTATAAACTTAGCGTTGAGAGTATAAAACCCTGCAATACGTGTTATATGATTGGTATTGAGGTGAAGAACATGCCAGGTGACGAACGTGTGGGCGTGCACCCTATGAATTGGGACTTTGTTGTTCCCATGGCCTTGCATAGTGGCCCTATTTTGTTGATATTTGTGTTTTCACCATGTGATCAAAGTAATTTAGCTATCAATCATTCTAAATATCATGTTTAGGCTTCATGGTTATATTGATTGTACTCGTAGTGGTTATTCCTGGTTGTCATCTCACTAAATTGCATTGATATTTTTGTACTCAAATCATATTCATGCATTCATATCATATCTCACTCAGTTGTTGTTATAGATACATCATATCATAGTTGTCGGGCTAGATTCATGACATTGTGTGCCCGTGAGTGAGACTGGAGAGATTGATGATTGAGTGAGGCCGAGGGCTTGAGTGAGAGTGACATTTTTTTTAATCGGGCTACACACCGCAACATATTATATCTATTATACTTTATGGGATCGGGCTGCACGTCGCAGCGATATATTGATTATATTTATGTATATGGATTGGGTTGCACGCCGCAACGATATTGGGTTGGGCTGCACGTTGTAGCGATATTGGGTTGGGATGCACGTCTGTCACGACCCCAAATCCTAATGGGCCGTGATGGCGCCTATCGTGGAACTAGGCTAGCCAACCATCACCTTACTACGCATTTGTTCAATTACAAGAGTTTACAATTTAATAATAAGCATGAAACCATAGCATAAATAATGGAATTAATATTAACGTCTTGTCTAACCAACCTCCCAAGAACAGAGAACTAGAGTCAATAGTCATGAGCATCTAAGAAGAAATAAATCTAACTCTGTTAAAACTATAATATATGTCTCTGATTCAAATACTAAAGCTAAATAAGGAAGGGAAATGGAGAAGTTGTGGACGCTGGACAGCTACCACAAAATTCCGTGAACTGCTGCTAACGAACAAGGCAGCTACTGCTCCAAATCGGTACCTGAATCTGTGCACAGAGGCACAGGGAGTCTTTATGAGTACGCCAACTCAGTAGTAATGAAAATAAATCACAGTCTGAATAATACAAACACACACAATACAGGTACACAATTCCACAAAAACCAGTAAAACACCAAAGTCACCATATAGTATTCATCAAATAATAAGTTCGAAATCAGTTTCCAGAAATCCTTTGAAAACAAGTACAATATCAGGCAACCTCACAATCACAATATCTTTAGTATTAACCCATCAGGCAACCTCACAATCACTCTGCCCATCAGGCCACCTCACCATCACTCTGCCCATCAGGAAACCTCACAATCACTCTGCCCATCAGGCATCCTTACAATCACTCTGCCCATCAGGCATCCTCACAATCACTCATCATAAGCCCCCCGGGCATCACTCAATCGGTACCGGCACTCACTTGGGGTGTGTACAGACTCCGGAGGGGCTCCTACAGCCCAAGTGCTATAATAAGCCACAACATGGCATAAATCACACACAATATAGGCCCGCAACCTCACTCATATCATATCATCCTCACAATATAGGACAGCAGCCTCACTCATATCATAACATCCTCACAATATAGGCCAGCAGCCTCACTCAGTAAGACACTCTCATTTTGCCCTTCAGGCCATAATATATCAGGTTCTCGACCAAAAAATAGTGTTTCATTTTCAAAAAGTAATATAAAAATACTCTGACTGTCAAAACAATTTCACAGAAAAGACTGAGTGAAAAATCATAACATATCAGTGAGGAAAATAGTAAAAACATCCCCCAAGGGGTAAACAGATCGGCACTAGGCCCCAAACATGGCTTACGGCCCAAAACATATCATTATATATAAATACTAATTAAGCAAAGGCTTAATAATTGGTTTCGCAACTCAATAGTCTCCTACATCGGAAAGATGTTTCCAAATTTCCACCTTTTCATTTCAAAACCCGTGAAAGGGTGCATAGTCCGAGGTTTCATACCCTCAAGACAGGATTTAAAGACATTACTTACCTCAAAACTAGCCCGAAATTATTTTGCAATGCGCTTGCCTCTCGAATCAACCTCTGAAGGCTCCAAATCTACCAATTTTAGATTTTTATCATAAATATATGCTTAAGGAACAATTCCAATCGAAAGATATCAAATTTAGCTCAAAAATCCGAAATTGGTCAAAACCCGACCCCCGGGCCCGTGTCCCGAAAATCAGAAATTTTTATACAAAAGTGTTCTTCGTCCTCACACGAGTCCGTACACATAAAGAACACCAAAATCGGAGTTCGTTTGACCCCTCAAATCAACCCCTAAAGGTCTCATAATCTCAAGCCCTAAAACTCAATTTTTCTACTGATTTTCCATGAATTTACACCGGTATTATAGTCTATAATCATCCATAAACAATTTTTAATAATCAAATTATTTACCTCTATGAAGAACATTGATTTTCTCCTTCAAAACTCGCCCAAAAAGCTCTTTTCCGTACAATAATGGTGAAAAACAAGGTTTAAGTCGCGGAAGGGATATTTAAATACTGCCCAGTGATTTCCTCTCCGCGATTGCGGTCAAAGCCACGTGATCGCATAGACCAAATGCTCCTGACCTCCGCGATCGCAGCCCATCACACGCGGTCTCGATGACCACTGACTCCCCACGCGCCTGTAACCCTATGCGATCGCAGGCAAGGTCACGCGATCGCACTGCCTACGTTGCTCAACCTCTGCGCCTTTATGCGTCGCAGAGAGTAAAAAAATGCTACCCCTCTCGATTGAACTACGCAATCGCGACTCTCCCTACACGATCGCAGAGAGTAAAAGCCTGCTGCACAAAAACCAGAAAATCAGCTCTTTCTTTAAGTCTAAAAATGCTCGTTAACCACCCGAAATCAATCCCGAGCCCCTCGGGACCCCAAACAAACTTACCAACATATCCCATAACATCATTCAAACTTAGTTTCACTCTCAAAACGCCAAAACTAACATCAAAACACCAAATTCTCACCGGATTCAAGCCTAAGAACTTTGATATTTCTAAAATCCACCACTTATGCCGAAACTATCCAAATCAACACCGATTGACCTGAAATTTTGCAAACACATCCAAAATGACATTACGAACTTGTTCCAACTGTCAGAATTCCATTCCGAACCCGATAGCCTATTTTCCACTGCCGACCAGAAATCGCCAAAAACTAACTTTCGCCAATTCAAGCCTAATTCTACAATGGACATCACAAAATTATTTTGAACACACTCCTAAGCCCCAAATCACCTAACGAAGCTATTCAAGCCATAAAATCTGCATTCTGAGGTCGTTTACCAATAAGTCAACTCTCTGTTGACTTTTCCAACTTCAAGGCTATTTTTAAAGGCTAATTGACTGAACTCTCGCTACAACCCTTCGATTTCAAGCCTATCAACTCTAATACCTCAAATACAGTATAACCAATTTATAACAAGTCAATAACAACAATTATAATGCAGGTTTTGCGTAACGACAGACCGGGTCATTACATTCTCCCCCACTTAAACATACGTTCGTCCTCGAACGTGCCTAGAGTTGTTCCAAACACCACCAAAATTGTTGTGTAACCTACCATGCATATATTCGGAGGTGATCCCACGTCACCCTGACCAATATAGGTCTAATAGCACAACACAGTTGAAATTTCATTATCAAATCATGACCCATAAACCTTACAACTACATTTTCACTTCTGAATCAATTTACAAATCTCAAAATCCCACAACTATAACTGAATAAGTCTGAGCACACTATAACAAGTCATATCCATAACCCAAGATGAAATACCATGATCCGCTGCATGACTCAATCACTCGTGGCGATAACTCCTAATCACAATAGTTGCTTTTAACAACCCAATACCGATAATTAACCTCTTATCAAGCAAAGCCTCGTTCTAACCCTCTCATATACTGCCAATGATGAAAGGAACACGCAGGAACTAGTAACCATTTGTCCGATCGGCATCAATACCATTATACCATCCAGAGCCATAACTTGTGCAACTCGTGCATTCAATAACAACATCCCAAAAGCTCAATTTATAGAATAAAGAATACTCACATGAGAGGACTATCCTACCATTTCTCTTGCCATTACCACATCATGCTAAAATCCTGATACACATCGTGAAATCATATCACACAAATTCGACACCAAGGATCATACCTCTACCTAACTCCGCTACAATGCGTGATCCTATCCAACCGCTGGTTCACATGAAATACTTCAAGCCACCTTGCTCAAAATCAATATCCATACGCCATTCGACATCAAGTACTCAAAGTGCATTGCCATAACCACGGGGAAAATTGGACGATACCATGCCACCCGAACCAGAAAGAACATAACCAACGCGTCTTAATCCTGCAACAACTACTTACTTGCCTTACTCAAATTTCGTTATAAATCCCCGATAGAACTACGCCCTATGTACATATATAACCAATGATCACAACTCCTCGAAACACCGAAAGGTAACTCATAGACCATTTTGAAACACGAAATCAAATGGCACGTCCCTCAACAATAGCAATTCGGAGTCACCAATTTCGACTTGGTGCAGACCACACACACATACTAGCCTACCAATATCTCTAAGTCAACTCTGGTCACCCACAACAGGTAGATAACTCTCCGAACGTTCGTAATGACTTAATCAGGACATATACTAACACCTGACTAGCTTTACTCGCATCTTCACGGTCTACAACCACAAAATAACCTATTCCTGAGAACTCCCAGTCTCGAAATCCATGAAGCGTACCAAATTCCATATCTGATCCCAGCTTCACCACTCGAATATATGACTTGTCTCCAATACTCAATCATTCCACGAGGATACTCCTATAATTCTTAGGTGCCACCAACAAACTTGAATATCGGCAGTCGATCCAACAAGAGAGCGTCGTAACACCAATGATGCACCATTACTCGAACACATTGCCTTAAGCAAATTGTCCTTTATGAATGTATACTCTCATCCAGCCACCCAATAGTGGTATCCTTTACCTAATCATCTGAAACTGCCAGTTCTGACCTTTCTTCCAAAACTGAACCGTGACCTCACATATGCCACTCTCCACTATACACAAAATACTGCATATGCCATGCATCCTATGATAAATATAAGAACTTCATGCTCCCTTCCTAGCCACAAACAACTACGTACCCAACTAGCCAAGAACTTTCCATTGATACCATTTAGAAGCAAAATCAATATACATCACATGGCTCTCACGTTAGTAGAAATATACATCTCCAACCATGGTAGGAATCATCAAGAACTCCCGAATCACATTTGTACCACACCAAACCGCCAGGACTGAATCCTTCCAAGTCAACCAAGCTACGCATGCCACAAAATTCTAAGAGAATTGCTAAGAAACACCTGTAACAACTCATTACTTCATAACACCCACAAAACTAATCATATCCCTTATCGTTTATCATGCCGATCCGACCTACTACCAAGTTGTCCTATTCATTCAAGTTCCTTCTGACTTACCTTCGAATTGATACTTCTTCTTTCCATAATACCGCAATTCTCAATCTAGACTTACCGCACGAAACCCGAGCATAAAATATACAATCTAAGGCTCATAAGCCGCTGAGTACTCTCCCAAAAGCACCCCATTAGAAATACTTACCCTGAAGAGAGTTCCTGCGAATTTAAAGTCATTACCTTCACTTTCCTGATACTGATGGATAGAATCCATGATAATGCAAATACATCACAAGCCTTGACACCTTCCCTGTAAATCTCAGTTCTAGCCCTTCTCTCACCTTGAAGATCCTCGATCTCTACATATAACCTTGAATCCGTCTGAACCATTATCGAACACCATTTACTCTACGCAATTTCAATTACACTAACCAAGTAAACAAAACGACCTGACCCTGCTTGCAATCCACATACTAGGAAAGTAATCCACACATTGAAGCAACAAGCACACTCATACATTGCACACTCTACACTTACCAGTACAACTCCATCATTCAATGAATTCCACCATCCGTAAGGTACATTATAACTTGTATCGAAGAAATTTCCATCACTCGAGTCATTCCCAGACTCCAGCTCTGTAGGTCATAACTGATTCACCAACATACCTCGAACCGAAACCAATACAACACATAATCGTGTAATTAACTTATCATTAACGGACTACCCCACTTGGCTCAAAGCCAAGGATCAAGACAAACAATAACTTACGATGCCTCCACATTTTCACTGCCACCATACTGTGGTGAGGTTCAACTAAATCCTCCATAAGATTATATGACCCAAACCATCTAACCCTCAAATCGTATGTAATCTTGTATTCACCATTTTAATGATCATGCCAATTCCCACAAGCGAGCTAAACTCAAATAACAACATACACCATCTACTGGTAGAAAAGAACTTGCCACAGATAAACATAAGGGTCACACACCTCAAGACAACCCGTAGAAGATACCTTGCCTTCTTAACCTCAAAATGATATTTCCCTATACACTTCCGAAAATCATAGCTATCACGCAATCACTATACCTTCCTACATTAGAACACAACCNATCTACGTGAGTACGAAAGGATGCCATCAATAAATACAATAACAAAGGAGTGCAATCACTGCCTGAATACACCGCTAATCAAATACATGAATGCTACTGGAGCATTGGTCAGCTCAAAAGACATCACAGGAACTCGGAACATAACAAGAAAACCCACTTCACTCCACAACTAAACTACATGAGAGGTCCTTCGATACTCATAACTCGAATCCATATTCTAACTCAATACAAAAGTCAAATAATCAATGGTTCTTGCCACATCTCCCGCCAATTCATTTTGGTCACAATCAAACAACCTGAATACATCTAAATATCTGATCACACTCACCATATAGTCATCTAGTCACAAAGTTTCATCAATAAGGACACAAACAGACATATAAGTCCCCCAACACATGTGCACACCCAAATGAAATATCAACACTCAAGCCACAAACAAAATCCGACCTCAAGTCCTTCCGACTGGCCCATTATTAACATGTTAAAAAATCACATCTCACCTATGGAAGTCACAAGCAGCCGACGCACAACTGATACCAAGCGCTCGCGTGCGCATTCGAATACATGAAAGGAATTCAAAGAGTTACGATGTTGGCTGAATAAATGGATTCGCACGATAAGAATTCAAGAATGTGGAATGTTTCCTAAGGGTTCTGCAGCCTATCAAAGATAAGTACAGACGTCTCCGTACCGATCCGCAAGACTCTACTAAACCTGCTCATGACCGTTGAGTCCTATGTAACCTAGAGCTCTGATACCAACTTGTCACGACCCCAAATCCTAACGGGCCGTGATGGCGCCTATCGTGGAACTAGGCTAGCCAACCATCACTTTACTACGCATTTGTTCAATTACAAGAGTTTACAATTTAATAATAAGCATGAAACCATAGCATAAATAATGAAATTAATATTAACGTCTTGTCTAACCAACCTCCCAATAACTGAGAACGGGAGTCAATAGTCATGAGCATCTAAGAAGAAATAAATCTAACTCTGCTAAAACTATAATATATGTCTCTGATTCAAATACTAAAGCTAAATAAGGAAGGGAAATGGAGAAGTTGTGGACGCTGGACAGCTACCACAAAATTCTGTGAACTGCTACTAACGAACAAGGCAGCTACTGTTCCAAATCGGAACCTGAATCTGTGCACAGAGGCACAGGGAGTCTTTATGAGTACGCCAACTCAGTAGTAATGAAAATAAATCACAGTCTGAATAATACAAACACACACAGTACAGGTACACAATTCCACAAAAACCAGTAAAACACCAAGTCACCATATAGTATTCATCAAATAATAAGTTCGAAATCAGTTTCCAGAAATCCTTTGAAAACAAGTACAATATAATTATATCTCAGTAAAAACTAGTTTGAAAACGAAGTAAATCATAGTTCGAAAACTCAGTAAAAATCTTCATAAAACCACCCTTCGGGCCATAATCATTTCTCATCACAATATCTTTAGTATTAGCCCATCAGGCAACCTCACAATCACTATGCCCATCAGGCCACCTCACCATCACTCTACCCATCAGGCAACCTCACAATCACTCTGCCCATCAGGCATCCTCACAATCACTCATCATAAGCTCCGCGGGCATCACTCAATCAGTATCGGCGCTCACTGGGGGTGTGTACAAACTTCGGAGGGGCTCCTACAGCCCAAGCGCTATAATAAGCCACAACATGGCATAAATCACACACAACATAGGCCCGCAGCCTCACTCATATCATATCATCCTCACAATATAGGCCAGCAGCCTCACTCATATCATAAGATCCTCACAATATAGGCTAGCAGCCTCATTCAGTCAGACACTCTCAATTTGCCCTTCAGACCATAATATACCGGGTTCTCGACCCAAAAATAGTGTTTCATTTTCAAGAAGTAGTATCAAAATACTCTGAGTGTCAAAACAATTTCACAGAAAAGACTGAGTGAAAAATCATAACATATCAGTGAGGAAAATAGTAAAAACATCCCCCAAGGGGTAAACAAATCGGCACTAGGCCCCAAACATGGCTTACAGCCCAAAACATATCATAATGTATAAATACTATTTAAGCAAAGGCTTAAAAATCGGTTTCGCAACTCAATAGTCGCCTAAATAGGAAACAGGTTCCAAAGTTTCCACCTTTTTCTTTCAAAACCCGTGAAAGGGTGCATAGTCCGGGGTTTCATACCCTCAGGACAGGATTTAAAGACATTACTTACCTCAAAACTAGCCCGAAACTACTCCGCAATGCGCTTGCCTCTCGAATCAACCTCCGAAGGCTCCAAATCTACCAAGTCTAGATTTTTATCATCAATATATTCTTAAGGAACAATTCCAATCGAAAGATATCAAATTTAGCTCAAAAATCCGAAATTGGTCAAAACTCGACCCCCAGGCCCGCATCCCGAAAATCAAAGTTTTTTATACAAAAGTGTTCTTCGTCCTCTCACGAGTCCGTACATATAAAGAATACCAAAATTGGAGTTCGTTTGACCCCTCAAATCGACCTCTAAAGGTCTCATAATCTCAAGCCCTAAAACCCAATTTTTTCTACTGATTTTCCATGAATTTACATTGGTATTATGGTCTATAATCATCCATAAACGGGTTTTAATAATCAAATTATTTACCTCTATGAAGAACATTGATTTTCGCTTTCAAAACTCGCCCAAAAAGCTCTTTTCCGTACAACAATGGTGAAAAAAAAGGTTTAAGTCGCGGAAGGGTTATTTAAATACTGCGCAGTAATTTCCTCTCCGCGATCGCGGTCAAAGACACGCGATCGCATAGACCAAATGCTCCTGACCTCCGCGATCGCATCCCATCACACGCGGTAGCGATGACCGCTGACTCCTCACGCGCCTGTAACCCTACGCGATCGCAGGCAAGGCCACGCGATCGCACTGCCTACGCTGCTCAACCTCTGCGATCGCGGACGCCTTTATGCGATCGCAGAGAGTAAAAAAATGCTACCCTTCTCGATTGAACTACGCGATCGCAGAGAGTAAAAGCCTGCTGCACAAAAACTAGAAAACCAGCTCTTTCTTTAAGTCCAAAAATGCCCGTTAACCACCTGAAATCAATCCTGAGCCCCTCGGGACTCCAACCAAACTTACCAACATATCCCATAACATCATTCAAACGTAGTTTCACTCTCAAAACACCAAAACTAACATCAAAACACCAAATTCTCACGGGATTCAAGCCTAAGAACTTTGATATTTCTAAAATCCACCACTGATGCCGAAACTATCCAAATCAACTCCGATTGACCTGAAATTTTGCAAACACGTCCAAAATGAAATTACGAACTTTTTCCAACTGTCAGAATTCCATTCCGACCCCGATAGCCTATTTTCCACTGCCGACCGGAAATCGTCAAAAACTAACTTTCGCCAATTCAAGCTTAATTCTACACCAGACATCACAAAATTATTCTGAACACACTCCTAAGTCCCAAATCACCTAAAAAGCTATTCGAGCCATAAAATCAGCATTCCGAGGTCGTTTACCTATAAGTCAACTCTCAGTTGACTTTTCCAACTTCAAGGTTATTTTTAAAGGCTAATTGACTGAACTCTCACTACAACCATTCGATTTCAAGCCTATCAACTCTAATACCTCAAATACAGTATAACCAACCTATAACAAGTCAATAACAACAATTATAATGCAGGTTTTGCGTAACGACAGACCGGGTCATTACAACGTCGCAGCGATATTGGGTTGGGTTGCACGCCGCAACGATATATAGCTTGGGCTGAAGGAACCCCTCCGGAGTCCATACACCCTTAGTGAGCGCATTCGACTATATATATATATATATATATATCGAGTTGCACGCCGCAATAGTTATTATACAGCGCTGAGTGATTTAGTGTGCTGAGTATTGAGCTTAGTAAGAGAGGATGCGAGGTAATGATATTGAGTACTCTGAGAGTGTGAGTACATGTTTCATCTCGGAAATACATGGCATTCACATGCATACATGGCATACAGGCTTAGAGATGCATTCTTCCTCATGTTATATAGTATCACGTCATTCATGACTTATTATATACATTGATATGTGGGTATGGAGAGGAACTTTATACTTGTTATTTTGAAAGAAAATGAAATATTTTATTTATTGTGGAAAGAATATTTGGAAAATTACATTTTTCAAACTTACTCGTACTTTTGGCATTTTTGGTAAGAGATCTGGGATTTTCTTTCACTTAGATATTTGAAAAACATGACCATTTTCTGAAACTGTGAACGAGCTGAGTATTTTACTTTTGAGATATCTCTTTTATACTTGCATTTATGTTGTTATGAATTGTTGTGGAAACATTGGCATTGGACCCGATACTGTGTTAGCTCGTCACTACTTTCAACCTAAGGTTAGTTCTGTTACTTACTCAGTACATGGAGTCGGTTGTACCGATACTACACTTCTGCACATTGCGTGCAAATGTCGGTTGATGTTGTTGTTGTGCTCGATGGTTGCGGGACTCGAATATGTACCGGCGTCCCTGTTATAGCTAATGCAATTATTCCGTTGTTACTTTGTAAACTCCATTTGTAGAAGCTCATGATTTGTACTACCAGTCCTTGGAAAATGTATAAGCTTTAGATAATTCTTTTTTGTTTAATTGTTTTATTAAATTAAATAGAACTGGATAATTGTTAATAGGCTTACATAGAGGGTTGGGTTAGGTGTCATCACGACTAGTGGATTATAGGTCGTGACAGTTTAGGGGCGACAGATTAAGGGGAATGGGTAGGTTTTCTGGGTTGGGTTAATTAAAAAGGGGAAAGGAATGAGGGATCTTGAGAGATCAATGGCTGTGATTAAAAATTGAACGGGCGGTAGAGTTGGGCATATATCAGGTATAACCGATAGGTCGAACCGAAAAAAGCTTATTGGGGTATCGATATCGGGTTATTGGGTTAACGGTCCGCTAACAGTTTTTTATTTTTTTACTATTGGGTTATCGGTTCGGGCCACGGTTTGCCCAATTTCTTAATGGGTTAACCGATAACCCAATAAGATTTAATAAAATTAGGATTTTACCCTTAAGTATATAAATATGTCTAGGGCTTCATTCTCTCTTTTTCTCCCAATTTTTCCAACTGCATTCAAGATTGAAGTTTCCAGTTCCCTCTTCATACTCTGATTTAATTCTTGAATAGTTCTTCTTCAAAATTCAAAGTACAACCACATTCTTAGAATCTTAGCATAAGTTTGTATTCCAAAATTATTTTTTTGTTAAGAACAAATTTCGTTCCTTTCTTTTGAGTTTTACAGTAGAGTGCGATAATAAAAATCTAGAATTTTGTATTATTTTCGATTCTTTATTTTGTGCTCATGTTTTAGTACTATGTACTTGTTAATTTTAAGGTAAAATTGCTACTACTTTGTATTGTTATTAATGTATTTGGACAATTGTTGTTGAAGAATTAACATTATTTCATCTGTTTTTAGACAACTGTTGAATTACTAGTACTCTTGTTGCTCTTGCTACAATTGGACTCTGGAAAATGACATTGATCTCTTGATTATGGTTTGGCAGGAAACCAAAAAGTTGTCATTTATGTTCTTGTTAACTAATATATCCAGTGAATTGGAGATGGAATGCTTGTGGAGTTGTAGTATCAATTTTTGAGATTGCACAAGTCATGAATTTGTAAAAATGAAACATGCTTCAAATATTAGTTGTGGCAAGAACGTAGAATTGGGTAGTATACTATATGTGAATTCTTCTCTTTTTTGCTTAACTCGAGTGAATTGTCTTCTCTTTTTTGCTTAACTCTAGATTGAATTATCTTATCGAGTAAACTGATAACCGAACCGATAATGATCGATAACCAATTAACCGATAACCGATAACTGATATCTTATCGGTTTGTCATATTTGTAAATCGATAACCGATATGCAAAACCGATAATATTCATAACCGAACCGAACCGACCTATGCCCACCCTTAACAAGCGGCTCATTAGAAGTGGGTCGCTATCGGGTTTTAGTAAAGGGTTATTTGGTTAGGCATGGGGGCTATTGGGCTAAAGGATTAGGCCAATTTTGGTCCGAAAATTAATTGGGCCATAATTGAAATACACAAAATTTATCAAAAAGTAATTTATAAAAGTAATTAATAAATAATAAAAATATTATTTGTGCACTAGACTGATTGAAAATAGTAAATTAACATTATAAAAATATTATTTTGGCACAAATAATGTAATTATGCATGAATATAGGCTATTATTGTAAAAATATGTAATTAGCATAAAAAATGCAAATGTAATTATAGAAAATGAAGCAAAATATTATATAAAACATACATGTTTGTGTAAATAAAAGTTTGGATGATTAAGTCAGCATAAAATAATTTAAAGTATAATTACTAGATATTTATATAATAAAAATATAAAAATAAATTAATTTAAAGCTTTAAAAATTATAAAAAAATGTTTGTATAGGTTTGTAAATTAAATAATGATACAAATATGCTATTTTGAAAGTATATATGCATTTTAAAAAATATGAAGGAAAAATTGGATATTAACAATGAGTTAAGTATTATCACTATAATGAAATAAAACAAAATCAAATGGCTACCTGTTTAAATAGCAACTTCATGTGTTCTACTGGACAGGACTAATTTATTACGCTAGTTTAGATGAAATGAAGACGCTTCAACCATCCTAAGGGACAGAACAGATAGTAAAAATTAAATCTCACAACTTGAATCGTAAGTAGTATATATATATATATATATATATATATATATATATATATATGGTTCAAGCAAATTATCTACAAGGACGGAGCTAGAAGCCTAAGTACAGATTTAGCCGAATCTAGTATTTTGCTCAAACAACGTATTTGTGTTACACGACAAGGTGGGTTGTTCTGATGATAAGCACCTTTCACTTCTAACCAAGGTTGTGAGTTCGAGTTATCCCAAGAGCAAGGTGGGGAGTTCTTGGAGGGAAGGATGCCGAGTTTCTATTGGAAATAGTCTCTCTATCCTAGAGTAGGTTATGATATGCGTACACACTACAAAATTTATTAAATATATACATATATTAGTTAAATAGTTTTTCTCAACCAAAGTACTTGTTTTACAAATTTTATTTAATATGTACAAATATTAAATTTAGAACTCAACTATTATTACTTGAAGTTGTCATGATCTAAAATTCAAAATCTATAAAGTTAAAATAGCATATGATTATCTAAGATAAATTTCAATACAGTTATGCATAGTGCGAATGTATCATGCTTATAATAGTGAAGAACTAACCCAAAGAGTCACAACTCACAAGCAAACTAATCCCCTAATCCCATCTATATATATATATATATATATATATATATATTCGTATTAAATTGAACTAAGCAAACAGAGATTAAATCATTATTGTATTGGTCAATTGGATCTTGTCAAACTAAAACCCGACACTCACCGACACATTCAATGGAATTATTAATTACTGAGCGTATGATAAATTATTAACAGGTGTAATACTTTATTCATAGCTTGATCCTGCATTAGTCAAACTGAAACCCTGTCAGATAATGGTTCATTTACAAATTTTTCATCTTGCTTTATCTTGTTTATCAACCACACAGGCATGATTATTTTTAGCAATTAGAGCTTTTGGGACATGCACGTGAAGACCCTGCTTCTATTCTTCAAATTAAATTAATCGTGAAAAGCTTTGATGATATCACAGGAGAATTAGCCAAGGCCCAAAAAGCCAATAAAGCTTATAACTCAGAGCAATTTCTCATTTAGTTCTAGTGTTTTCATTCTTATATTACCCTAACTAATATTGTTGCAGCGCATATGGAAGTAAACTTCGCGAATTAATTTTCCTTTAAAGTAGGAGTATATGTCATTCGTTAAAGGTTTGACGCGCTAATTATGTAATATTCCATGATATGAGATTTAGTATTACAAGTATTTACCCTTAAAAATTAATAAATAACAATTGAATTTGTACGCAATTTTACGTGAATTAATTCAATACAAGTGATTAATGACGTTAGTAAGCAAATAAAAGATATAATAGAAAACCAAACAATGATGATAGCGAGTCTCGGCTCGGTTAAAGGCTTAACGAGAAGCTCGCCTTTGGCTCCGATCCAATGCTTATGAAGAACTTATGAACCAAAACAAGAACTTCGAACGATCCTTTAGAAACAGAGAAAATTAGATGTATATCGCTAATCTACCGCTGATACGGACCGAGATTCACGCTGTGATATCCGGTTAGACACGGATATCATGACCCTTTGTTAATCGTGCGTGGTCAAACGGTAATGCTCCCCGAGGTCTTGGGACTCGAACCGGACCCGGGAGGCGTGGTCTCGATGGTTCCGAGGGCAGGTGTTTTGCCCGGGCCTTGATACGAAAGGCTCATGGCTTCGATTCTGATTGCCCGCAGTCATGTCCTTGCTCTGTTTGTCTCATCAGGAAATCAGGGTACCCACCAGCCTCGAGTTTTTTTCCGTATACATATAGTCCCCTCGTTTCTCAGAGAGTAGGTTTGCCGAAATGATGGAAAATGATAGATGTTCTTTGATTCTTTCTTTCGTACGTTATGACGAAGGAGCCAAAACTTCCCGTCACTCGCGTCATTCTGACTTCGAATACGTGTCAATCATCGGTTGGTTGCCTCTGAATGCAAAGTGTCGCCTACTTCCTATAAAATCTCCATCTTTTGTTCTTTTTCTACTTTTCGACCAAGCTTTTACCTTCGAGATTCTCATCTATCATCAAACTTCTTTCCAACCTTCATATCTTTTTCCTTGTTCTTCAACTTTCATAGTGATCTCCAGGGTTTTTTTCCAGATTCTCTTCAAATCTTCATACTCTGTTCTCCATCCTTCAAATTTGTTCTTTCAAACCTTCGTACTCTTTATTTAAATTTTCAAACTTCTCCAGATAACAATGGCTAAAACATCCAAATATGTTCCTCAACAAGTTACCTCTTCATCTTCTCAACCGGCCGCCAGTACTGGGGCGGTTTCTCCCAAAGTAGTTTTCCTCAAAACGGCTTCTCCTGAGATGGCTGCCGACGAACCAGCCCCCGAGCCTCCATTGAAAATGTTTATTCCCGGGGGCTGCTGATTTTTAGATGACCTTAAGGTCGAGAAACCTCAAGCAAACAGGACCGGGGTGAAGGAGCATCAAGGTACATATGGTCCATGACCGAAGACGTCCTTCCCATGGTCCGAAATGACTACAATTGCGAAGGCAAGAATGTAGTAGTCCCCGGGCTCGAGGACATCATTACTACCCACGTGGAGGGGTACTTAAGTTTATACACTTTCCCTTTTACACTAGGTCTAGTGGACCCGATTGTTCTGGATCTTTGCAAGACGTACGAGGTGCGCCTCGAGAAAATCCATCCATCTTTATGGAGGAACGTGATCCTCCTTCGTTACTTCGTGAACAAGATCGAGTCTTGTCGGTTCACCATCGATCATCTACTCCGTTTATATAGTCCCCAAATCTATTGAGGTGGACTGATCAAGCTTACTCGTTGAGCTTACAAGGCTCCCTTTTTGAGCATTGATAAAGACCAAACCAAGGCTGGTAGGGACGCTTTGTTCGGTTGAAGATCAAAGACTTGATTCCCCCCAAGTTCATGTCATTCCCTGAGAAGTGGAACATATCTCGTAAGTGCAGTCTCTCCTTAAGCATCATTTTTTTCTTCAATTTCCTTCTTCTCATTCATACTTGTTGTTATGCACTTGTCGCCTGGGTTACGAATGCGGTCCCCCGGCTAGAGGAATGGATCGTGGGCAACTGTACACAGATGACGTACTCTGAACACACATGGCGCAAGATTTCGAAGGGCCGATAAGAGGCCCATTCTCATGGTTAGTTATTTCTATGAATAGTTAATACCATGGTTCTAACTTTCAACATATTGACGTTCCATCCCGTTTGTTGATGTAGGTTGGCCTAAGACCACCGAACTTAGGAATTTGGAAGGGGCCGAGGACATGTCCTTGTCCTTTGATCCCTCCATTACGGGACAACCTGGGGTTTCCGTGGAGGAAAAGAAGAAAAGGAAGACAAAACCTTCGGGCTCCATGGGCCCTGAAGCGAAACCGAAGAAGAGGGTGGCTCACAAGCCCAGGAAGAGCGCTAGCTCCCGGGTGCTAGACTCTGATTCTTTTCACCGGCTCATGGACAAGCCGGAAGAAGAACCTTTTTTTGTCACCCACAGAACGACCCTTACCGGGGGAAAGAGGCATCCGAAGGGGAAACTCGTGAGGCCGACCTCCCTCAGACTCGAGAGGTCGATATGGAGGCCCGGGGTGGGACACCCCAGGACGTTGGCTCCGCTCCAAAGGAAGCGCCCGATATATTAGAGATTTTGGGGACGCCCTCCTACACTGAGTCCATGCTCGAGGAGGCCCAAGCAGGAAAGGAGAAGTCCAATGACGGGTTAATGGCGCGGGCGATCCCCTTCATTCCTTTTTCGATGGTATGGGCTCATCTGCTTTGGAGGATTTTTCGGGCTGGGCGACCTTGAAGTTCCAAAGAAGTACACATCCTCGAAAGGTGACGGGCCGAGTTCGAACCCGAAATTGATCAACCAGTTCCCTGCTCTGAGTGTGGACCCAGGTCGCTAGATATTGATTATTCTAATTGTCCCGGATGATGCCCAAGTTCTGTCTGCTCCCGTGGAATAGCTAGCTACTTCTGATGCCTGGTGACCGAGGAGGACTAGGCAAAAATGAATGAGTTGAACGTGATGTGCCTTTTCAATGAGGCGCATCAGGCGTTGAACCGGGAAAATCATCATTACGTTCCTTTGAACCTTATTTAGGTTTTGATATTTCTCACGTTTTTCATCTTTTTGCAAGCCTTGGTACTTCTCACGAGAGCTTCCTTCGGTACTGTCGAGTTCAATCAGCTCAAGCTTGAGGTCTAGGAGCTAGCCCAGAAAAGGGATATGTACAAGCTTCTCAGCGAGCAACAAGAAGGGGTCATTAAGAACCTTCAGGCCGAGCTGGATAGGGCTCAAGAAGCATCGGTCCTAAGGCGGGAGCACGCCGACTTGGTTGAAAAGGTAAATGTCTTTGAAGTTAGAAACGAGGAACTGGTTATAGTGGCTAACAACAATACCTCGCAGGTCCAACAAAAGATCGACCAACTCCAAAAGGAGATGGACGAGATCTAAGTCATTGTCGATGGGTGGAAGAGCAAGATGAATCTGTTGGCCTTGGAGAAGGAAACCGCCCAGGCGAAGCTGCCTTCAGTAGAGGTTCAACTTCGGGTGGCGAAGGAGAAAGTTGATAAAGATCTCGAAGCAACGAGGTCCAAGTTAGAGACAACCTCGGTCGATGCTGAAGAGATGGTGGCCCAATATAAGGCCGATGTCGAAGCATTTAGAGCCTGTCAAAATACCATTGCCTAATACGTGAGGGGGCTGTCTGAAAGGAGACCCTCAAAGAGATCCATTCCCGAAGCTACGACGTGTCTGCTTAGATCAAAGAGGAAAAATGACTTGAGGTCTAGGCGAAGAAACTAGCCGAACTCGAAGGTGAAGAGGTCTCCTAGAAATCTGAAGGTCCCAATGGTTCTGGTGATGAATTGGGCTCTGGTGAAGATCAGGCATGAATGCCTTAGGATGTTTAAGTTTTTGTGTTGTTGATGAGTGCAAAATCGGTGTATAAACTTAGGTTCGCTAGTCGAATATAGTGTAGAAAATATCGTATCCACAGAGATTAGATTTTAAATAGTGGTTTCGTAGTTTATATCTTGATTTCCATCAAAGATGATCAACAATCGAGATTTTTGTGATTAAACTTAAATTTAACTAAAAGTCTAAACTTTTGGCTAATGACAATCGCAACACGAGTAAGAAAAGAAGATATCAATGGGAGAAAAATAGGGGTTGATTGTATAGGTGTAAGATAATGTCTGAGATTTAACTCTAGTTAATTCACTTCTAAAATTCAAGTGAGTCTCTCGAATTCACTCTATTATTAGTTCGAACGTTCAGTAGAAACTCCTCTCTCGATAAAGTCTCAACTTCACAATGTGAACTAAGTTAATCTCGGTAAAGATATGCACGAATTCGTAGTGGATTGGTCCTTAGGAGAACCTCTTTCGATTATCCTCGTAACTAGGTCTAAACATTAATTCAATTAGGCTCTTTCGATTACTAATAATAATCAATGAACTCAGCCAACAAGATAGTGCAAAATATCACAATTTATGCCTCTTTCGATTACATAAACATGTGAATATATATGCAATAATTAAAACACCCAAAACGATTCAATGCATAAAACTAGAGTTAATATCCACAAACAATTCTCACAAAACCAAATCCATCAATCCCTAAGGAATAATTACCCCATGGATATGGAGAAATTCATCACAAATAAGTTTAAGTCAAAGGAAAATATAAAACAATCAAAACCCTTGTCTTGAGTGAGGATTGAAGGATGAAGTCCTTGTGCTCTTGCTTATCCCTCTTTTCCTTAGCTTACTTAAGTCTAAAGTATGTCAAAATTCCTCAATATATCATTTTTCATATATATATACCAAGCAGGGTCGGGCCCAAACAAACACCCCTTCTCCTTCGCGAAATAGGACTCTTCCGGAATAGGACGTGCGCGGCTGCGCACCTGGAGATGTGTCTGTCCATTATGTCGCACACTTTGGATGGTATACTTCCTCAAATGCACGCCCAGTGCACGCTCGCGCACTAGGTGACGTACCGGCTAAAAATTTTATTTCTCTTTAAATGCACTAGGGTCCGTTAATCCCAGAACTCGATCCCAACTTAATCCTTAGTCTTTTACTCAGACTTCAAAGTCCAAATTAGCATGAATTCATCCCATAATATCTACATACCTCGGAATCACTCCTACTGTCACGACCCACACCGATGGTCCGCGACGGGTAACCGGTACCTTACTCAACCGAGTACCAACGTAACGTATCTTTTCGTATCATACTATCATAGATAACTGAGTCGGAGAGGCTTCCGTTAAATAGGTTGAATACAACATGTAATACCAACTTATACATAAGACATATGGGCCTCTAAGACAAAACTAGCCACTCGTATATTGAACATAGGCGGACAAGGCCATACAATATTTTACGTGCATGACATTTGTCTACAAGCCTCTAAGGATACATAATTGTCATAAAGGTCAGGACAGAGCCACATCATACCAAACAATACACATCTAAATCATACTGACCAAACAAGCAACTCCGGAGCAAATGGAGTGCACCTACATCTTCTGTTGAGCTGATCGCCTACTTGGGGGACTCTCAACCTGTCTATCGAGACCTGCGGGCATGAACACAGAGTCCCCAAGAAAAAGAGACGTCAGTATGAATAATGTACCGAGTATGTAAAGCACATAAATAAGTACATAACAGACATGGAAGAAATATTGAGTAAATAACTTAGCCTATAAGTCTGGATAACTTTAAAAATCATGAAATAATTATAGCCCCATGCATATGCGTATGAATGTCATGTCGTGCATAGGTACATATTTCGAGGGAATCCCATCATATCATCTCGGCCACTGTGGGAAAAATCATCAACGTATACCAGCTGATCAGGTGGTGGTGCATATATAACGCCATAACCTTTTCCATATATATATATATATATATAT
>ML245233.1:64781-87561 GCA_005239495.1 Nicotiana undulata
CACACACACACACACACACACACACACACACACATATATATATATATATATATATATATATAACGTCATCTGGTCATGGGTCAATGTGCATGTATAAATGCATGAAATGCATATGAAATATGTTAATAAAATCTCTCGGTACGTCATACGACCATTATGACTCTGATTAATATCATGAAATAAACTTTACCAACTTACGTATTTTTGACCCATTAACAGATGATAGAATAATATGACACATGGGGAATCAAGAACATAAGCATCTCTAGAATTTCTATGAATAGAATAATTTATGGAAGTTGTGCATTTGCTCGTTTCGTTTGTGCAGTATAGATCATGCCAAAAAAAAGAAGGGATAGTCTTAACATACCTGGAGTAAAAAAAAAATCCATATGATATTTTTGAAAAAGGTTACACCGTACTCCTTCAAAACCACAAAATTTTGTGTTACTAAGGTGCTAATAATTCCCGTTGAAATTGTTTGGTTGCAAAAATATTTTTGAAAGCTAGGAAAATTCTAACGTCTGGTATTGTTTTGTATTCAAGACAAATAAGAAAATGAAGTGTTCTCGTTCTTTGATGTTACAAGTCTTAGCTTTCAAAATAAGAGAACGAAATGTTCTTGTACTTTAACACATTGCTTTTACAAATAAAATATTAAGAATGATGTGTGTTATAATTAGCACATTATTTGCCACCTAGCCAAAATAACTAAGAGTCATTTGGTTAAGAGTTGGCTTACTGCCACGTGGGGTGGGAGAATTTTAGTCATATCTCACAACCAATTAATTAATTAGGTGATATTCTATTACCCGGTAATTAACCAATTATCTGTATAATTAAGAATTATCACAAATTACTTAAAATTTTACTTATTTTTAATTTTGCTTTTTTTATATATATGTATTATACTATCATGGTCATATGGTACCTTGTATGGTACTAGTCCATAAATATCGGGTGTTAACGCTCGGTCGTATCTTATCCCAACATGCCATACTTGAACGAAAATTCATTTTCTTTGACTTGCTTCCCCTCTCACCTTCACGAATTTACTCATCACTTGCTTAAAATAGCATAATTCTTATAATCTCCAAATAATCTTTTCTTTGGACTGATGTCAATTACCTTACGACAAATTCAACGTACAATATTACAGGGTGCTACATCGTCGTAAAATACTACGAAGCGTAACGTCATCGTAATGTAGTACTGCAAGGTGTAACATCATCGTAATATAATGTCGTGGAACAAAATATCGGCGTAATATTGCGGGGCATAACATCATTCCCCCTTTTGGATTATTCGTCCTCGAATGTTGACTGATGCTCTTATCATTTTTATAACTTATAGATCTTGTGAATACCTTAATACTCTCCTTTCTATTTAGGCAATTGTTATGTGAATAAATCCAAAGTCTAGGGTATTTCCTTCTTTAGTCCTCTTTCTCTTAACACGACTTGTGGTCGAAATTTTTCCAATCTCGTAACTGTTGCTACCTCCTATCATGCAGCCTGTATGACTCTGACTTTGTAAGTGCGCCTTATGCGACTCTTTTTTCCTTTTCCCCTCAAGCTTTTAGTCAATCTCTAGGCCTCACTTTGTAAATATATACAAATCTTGACAAGATGTCCCTCTAGGCATTTATGGGTATACATTAAGTTCTTTGCTCGATACTTTATTGAACTTGTGACTATTGCTATATCTTATTTCATAGATCTGTTTATCCATCCGTATGACTTTACTGCATCTTGTTGGGTCATACTATACCATGACTCTTAATTCGATTTATAGTTACTGAGGTCTACGACCAAACTCCAGGTTACTCTTTCGTTGTTTATCATATATGTATAAGTCTAAGTCTTTTAATGTTTTCTCATTACTGTTCATCTTAGGAATGATGGCCTCATCTCATCTCGTACTTTGTAACTCTTGTCCATCTATTATCGATTCACCTCAATGTTGATCTACAATCTTCCATTGATAACTTAAAACTTCTTACGTAATACATTGCCACTAGGGCTTATGTTGCATCGAGGAATATTTGAAGTGATTTTCCTGATCCACTTGGGGGCGATACTATACTTCAATAATCATATTTTATAGAATCCCAAGGTGATTCACCTTACGTGGGTATTTTAATTCCGTACAATTCGTGAAATCCTCTTCAAATCATTACTCAATCGAAGGCCCGAACGCCATCCTTTATCTACAATAATTACACCCGTATTCTATTACCAGGGAAGCATTCCACCTCTTCTAAATTCCATTTGTCTTTGACTCCTTTGATTTCATTCAGGCTATACTGATCTTTGTATAACTTTGAGAAACCATCATATCTTCTTGTTTTCATAGGCTTAATTCTGAGGACGTATCCATTTAGTCACCTTCTCACTCGTCCTTTCTTATTCTTACTCCTATCATCCTACAATCTTATCGCTCTATAATACATATCCATTTATACTACTCACAGCCTTCCTTCAACTTCCTTGCACTATAGATTTTCTTGTGTTATTTTGTAACATCAAGCGAGACATCACGTCGTCTGTAACTCTCCTTCACTCTCTTAGCTAGACCTCTCGATATTTAAAATCCATAGGTTGGAATATATGCCACTGACGACGCCACTATCTTTCTTGGATACTGAATCCCATCGCTTTTACCATTCTGCACCTGAGTATCTCGTACGTTGTTCACCTTTAGCTTACTTACCTTAAAATATCACATCACATCTTCTATCTCTTTCATGACCTCCCTTCCACATAGGTATAATTCACATCCACAAGTTGAAGTTCTCTTATAATACTTGCACCTCTGGTGTATACACAATCCGATGGAAGCTTCATACTGACTTCTGATAAGGCTGGTACTCTTCTAACTAGCTTTATCGTAGAGCTGTTAGAGAATATGGTTGTTGTACTATCTGTCTTGTACCTATGATATTAAGAGTGATCCTTCAATATTCCCAATCACGGGGTCTATAATGTTCTGGGTCCAATAATCAGACTCCTGATTTACTTCGTTGATGTAACTCTTTGTTTTCTTCTTCCCTATGATCAGTCTTTAGTCTTAAGCTATCTTTCAGTCTGCGGCTCATGGTATTAGTTATTACTTTAGCCTTTCATGGACGCTCTGGAATACAATCCTCTAACAACCAAATCCTTTGTCTATGACCTGGGCTCAAATCTTTCTTTTAACTTATACCGGAATCTTATACGGCTGTATGATTGTCAACATATATGCTGCATGGATAATACTCTGATCTCTTAAGTGCGTTCATAACGTAACTAACTCTATATCGTTGGTCAAATAATTCATTTTGTTCCTTCTCAGCTTTCTTTAAATGTAAGCTATTTCTTTTCATGGTCTTTCTGCCCCTTGTTGCGTGCATACTTGGCTTATCTTGGCGCTCACGAATACTAGAATCCCATGTAACCCATATGATCTCACATATCCCTTACATCATGTTCGTTAGTCACGATAGATGCCACTTTCTTATGGAGTGCATACAATGTTGTAGTGAGACTGTTTTTACATGACCATTTCTTCTTCAAGTTACCATGTTTAGGTTGAAGCCTTCTTCCTTATTTCCTCAGCTAGTTTTTCATTGTAGTACTTAGGGAGAACCCTCTGACTCTTGTAAAGCTGCGAGCTTATTACAACGTATACCCAATAAAAAATTTGATGTCCTTCCTCGCCTATAATTATCCGTAGTTACTTACCTCCACGCCCTTGTGCTTGTAGGCTTGCCTCTGAACTGATATTTTTTATTGTCTTCCCAGTGGCACTCTCTTTTAATCCCGCAATACTCATATGGTACCTTTAACAATCCCAACTCCTATCTGAATATTTCTTAAATATTACAATTACGTTACTGTGAGGATGAATTCACTATATTGGGCTTTAATATGTTTATCTTGCACGATCTGCTGACTTTTCTTTAACCTCCTGCTTAGCCATAACTAGGCTCGTCCTTAATCAACTACCAACTACTCGTTGGCCCATTCTCATATCAATGTTCTGCGTAATCTTTCTTGGGTTATTTCCTTTGTTTTAACTTACCTCTCGCACTGACTCCTTATCTATTATCAACATTTTAGGTAGGAACCCTTACTTCCTCTCCTTGACGTCCTATTTGCATAATGTTCTGGAATCGTAGCATATATGTAAGCTTTGGATATTTGCAATCTCATCCCTTTTTCGTTTCTTTCTTCTTCTTTTTTTGCATTCTTCCATTACCATTCCATAATTACTAGAATCACTTAAGTCTGGCCTAATGCCACATCATTCCATATTCCCCCCTTTAGGGGAGTACTAAGAGTTGGAGCTATGATGACCTACCTACAAATGTTTTGACTCTTCATCTTTGGCATCCATTCACATCATCGATGACCCTTACTCACGAGGGTGACACTTAGTATAACTGGCACATACGGTCCCTTAAGCTGAACTTTGATCACATTGCTTGCTTTAGGGAAGCGTCTTCCTAAATGACCATTCTCTGAATTTCTCACGAATCTTCTTCTTTTGTCCATTCTATTATCGTTGGAACAAAACCTGAAATTCTTATGATGCTGACTGTTATCAATCACTCGGTCCCTAATTCATGTTTAGTTTATCTTGTTCACTAATCCATATTGGTTTCTATTACTCTGGGGTCAAACTCTTTCTTCTGGTAATCACGTTAGAGTCACGAACTTATTTCTCGAAATGAGGATGTGACTTTATAACCTATACTCTTTTGTTTCCTCAAGGAATGTCACCTCTCGTATTTTCCTTCCCTTACCAATGGACTCTATAATACTGTCATTTTTTTCTTTTTTTACCGTTGTCATCTATGTATCACATCTTACTCATAATGCTTCATTAAATCTCTTCTTATTTTCCTGCTAATATTTTTGTCTATAACTTTATTCTAAAAACTTCAACAAGACATTCTTTTGCTTTTAGCTCCCCTTGCTCCATCCTCTGGATCTTCGAGTTTCCTAATATTCTTTCTCTACTACGGACGGGAGCCACACTAAGGTAATATTTATCCCTTAAAGGTTTCCAGTTCCTATCTTTGTAGTACTCATATCTAGCTGTACTATTTTAGGGTACACCATCTGGGTGTCTCACAAGGAGATCTATTAGCACATTTGCAATATCCTTCGGCAATGTCAACTAACGCAAATAATTCATCCACCATTTTGGGTCACTCTAACCCCAGCTGGATCATGATTTTATGTCCTTCTCTTAAAACATATTTGTTAGCTCCCATAGAGCATAACTTAGATCGGTATGGCCAATTATACATACCTCTGTTATTGATTAAGGTAACTCAAAAGGGTTATATTTCTCTGGCTGATTTGAAAATATTGATAATCTTCATTAATTGGGTACCTCGTACCCTCATTCACCTTACTTCTTTTACTTGTTGAAACTTGTATCTAGCTTCAGAATCCCTTATTGCTTTTCACCATATTCATGGATAGATATCCTTGCCTAAGGCTCCTTATTAAGAAGCTTACACGTCTTAGCACACACATGATCTGCTGAAGACCTAACATGTACTCATCATAAGGATGATGTGAAATTGAGTTCCTCTGACTCAACTCTTCCACATACATATGCAATCTCTTACCAACTATCTTTCTGGATGTAGGTATTGTCTTATTACGAATAGGATTTAGGAATTTGAATTCCTACGACTGAGTTCTACCACACGATCAAGAGTACGAAGAAAAAGTGACAATCCTAAATGCCTTGTCGCCTCTTGTTTATAAGTGTGGTGCACGACACACCCATAAACAAGACTCTACTAGACACGACTCGTAGACTCCCTAGGACAGAACTGCTCTGATACCACTTTTGTCACGACCCACATCTATGGGCCGCGACTGGCACCCAGTACCTTACTCAATCGAGTACCAACATAACGTATATTTTCGTATCATACTATCATAGATAACTGATCTGGAGAGGATGTCGTTAAATAGGTAGAATACAACATATAATACCAACTTATACATAAGACATATGGGCCTCTAAGACCAAAATAGCCACTCGTATACTGAACATAGGCCGACAAGGTCATACAATCTTTTACGTACATTACATCTGTCTACAAGCCTCTAAGGATACATAATTGTCATAAAGTTTGGGACAGAGCCTTGCCAAACCAAACAATACACAACTAAATCATACTGATCAAAAAAGCAACTCCGGAGCAAATGGAGTGCACCAACATCTTCCGCTGAGTTGATCGCCTACTTGGGGGACTCTCGACCTATCTATCGAGACCTTCGGGAATGGATGCAGCGTCCCCAGGCAAAAGGGACGTCAGTACGAATAATGTACCTAGTATGTAAGGCACATAAATAAGTACATAACAGACATGGAAGAAATATTAAGTAAATAACTTCGCCTGTAAGTCTGGATAACTTTGTAAATCATGAAATAATTATAGTGTCATGCATATGCGTATGAATGTCATGTTGTGCATAGGTACATGTTTCATACCATCATCATCCCTCTGAGGGCATCCCATCGTATCATCTCGGCCACTGTGGGCAAAATCATCAACGTATAACAGCGATCAGATGGTGGTGCGTATATAACGCTATAACATTTCCCATGTCCCATATACATATATAAATATACATATATATACGCGTATATAACTCCATCTTATCATGGGTCAATGTGCATGTATAAATACATGAAATGCATATGAAATACGTTAATAAAATCTCTCGGTACGTCATAAGACCATTATGCCTCTAATTAATATCATGAAATAAACTTTACCAACTTACGTATTTTTGAGACCCATGAACAGATGATAGAATAGTGACACATGAGGAATCAAGAACATAAGCATCTCTAGAATTTCTATGAATAGAATCATTTATGGAAGTTGTGCATTTGCTCGTTTCATTTGTGTCGTATAGATCATGCCAAAATAAAGAAGGAATAACCTTAACATACCTAGAGTAGGAAAAAATACGTATGATATTCTTGAAAAAGGTTGCACCGCTCCTTCAGAACAGTAAAATTTTGCATTATTAAGGTGCTAATAATTCCCGTTGGAATTATTTGGTTGCAAAAATATTTTTGAAAGCTTGTAGGAAAATTCTAACGTCTGGTATTGTGTTTGTATTCAAGACAAATGAGAAAATGAAGTGTTCTCGTTCTTTACTGTTACAAGTCTTAGCTTTCAAAATAAGAGAACGAAATGTTCTTGTACTTTAATAAATTGCTTTTACAAATAAAATATTAAGAATGATGTGTATTATAATTAACACATTATTTTCCACCTAGCCAAAACGACTAAGAGTCATTTGGTTAAGAGTTGGCTTATTGCCTCGTGGGGTGGGGGAATTTTAGTCTTATCCCACAACCAATTAATTAATTAGGTGATATTCCGTTATCCGATAATTAACTAATTACTTGTATAATTAAGAATTATCTCAAATTACTTAAAATTTTACTTATATTTGATTCTCCCTCCCCCCCCCCCCCCCCCCCCCTTTTTTTTATATATATCATACTATCATGGTCATATGGTACCTTGTATGGTACTAGTCCATAAATATCGGGTGTTAACGCTCGGCCCGTATTTTATCCCAACATGCCAAACTTGAAGGAAAATTCATTTTCTTTGATTTGTTTCCCCTCTCACCTTCACGAATTTACTCATCACTTGCTTGAAATAGAATAATCTTTATAAGCTCCAATCAATCTTTTCCTTGGACTAATGTCAATTACCTTACGACAAATTCAACGTACAATATTACAGGGTGCAACATCGTCGTAATTTAATACTACAAAGCGTAACGTCGTCGTAATGTAGTACTGCAAGGTGTAACATCATTGTAATATAATACTGCGGGACAAAATATCGACGTAATATTGCAGGGCGTAACACCTACAAGGCATAAAATACATAACTAGTGCAAACATTAGCAATTAAAGTGCAATAAAATAGAGTGTGAAAAGCAACTAAAATACAAGATTAAAGCCTACCATCAAAACCTCACACTTAAACCAATTCTCGTCCTCGAGCAATCAAACTACACTTTATAATGACACAACCTTTTAAAACAACTCTCATAACTCATCATACCAAGAATATTTAAAATATACTAAGCACAACAGTGTAACATTATAGCCTCAAAATTTGACTCACATGCACCACGCATTATTTACAACCTACTCACTTACCATAACATAGAGGTCAAGAATTACCTTTCCTTTATGAATCAAGTGCCCTCGCACAACAAGAGAGAGTAGTTCCACACACAACAAAAGGTTAAGAACAATTAGGAACTCAAGATAGAAAGACTCCACTCACCCTCAGAAACATCATTCATATGCCATAAAAGATGAACCATAGGCTTGCCCGTAGTGTACTACTCCACTAATTGAGTTCATTCAGTCAAGGATCAAGTAGGACTTTAATTGGTTGTAATGTTAGCTGTAGGCGGGCAGGATACATTAAAATATAAGAGTGACTACACCTCCCTTAGAACTTTAATAGATACATAAACAATTCAAATCCTCACACTTATGTCAAACAATAACTCCACATTCACATCAATATATTAACTCTCTACTTCTTTAAGCACAATTACATCAAGAGTTACCACTATTATGCAATATTTTACCTAATCATACAATTAACTTTTTTTCTTTTTCTTTTCATTTTCAATTCAAGTGGCTCTTAATTTTTTCAACACAATGCACCTTTATCCTTATTTCAATAGTTCCACTCAAAAGCCAAACAAACCACCCCACTTCAACTTTTACAAAGTTCATCACAAATTTAAGTGCTCACGAGAGGTAAAAGGTTCAAACAGATAGTTAATTAAAATAAATGGGTAAGGCTTGTAATGTGGTTTTCAAAGAAACAGGAGTATAGGCTCAACACGGTTAACTACGATACATAACAATTAAGTGGGTAACAACATGTAACTGGCTCAACAGAAATGCCTATATCACTTCAAAGACCGAATTAAACTACTATTCGCTTTGCAAACACACAGGGCAAGTTCTATACATCAAATGTAATGCATAGAATACAAAAACCTCACACACATGGCACATAACTCACTCAAGATTGGATTATCAAGACACTCTAGTTAAAGCAGTTAAGCAAAGTTAAACTTATACAAATTAAGGCACTTATACATGAGTCAAAAATTGAGCCTAAGCGTCATAACTAAAGCACTCACCATTCTCAAGGCATGACCGAGTCAAAAGATATTGCTTCTATTTCAAATCATAGCCCAAGGGTTCCTACTCCTAAAACAAAAATCTAACTGCATCCGGTTCAAACGAAACCCTTGGAAAAGAACCGCGACACAAAGAAAAATCAAGGAGGAATTAATACACTACCTAATGAAATAAAATCTTTTTGTCTTTTTCTTTCGACTTAAATCCCTCAAGGAACCTGTCAAATAATATCCATTGTCAGAAAAAATCGAATAATTCTGAAAATATTTATGGTTTTCCAATTTTTTTCTATCAAACTACTACAACTAACCTAAAGAAACTAACCAAATTAATTTACATACAACATACATACAAATATATTCCCCACCCAACACTAAGTTGTGGCATGTCCCCATGACACATAATTAAAGAGCATAAGGTAGAGGAAACTTCTTTGAATCTCTAGTCGGGGTCTAAATAAAAATCGAGCTCCATTATTCGCGCCCGAACTAGTGCACACATCCACGCTGACAGCTTCTTCTAAGCCTTCTTAGGGTACACCGCACATTGTCTTTTTCACTCATCGCAGCCTTCTCTTTCATGCTTTTCACCCTCCACTCTACACTTGTAGCTGGCTTCTCCCTTCTAACCCTCATCTCCATATTCATCTCGAAAGTCACCGTCTCCTCACCCACTCTAAGCATGAGTTTTCTATCATGTATGTCTAATATTGCTCTGCTCGTCGCTAAGAATGGTCTTCCTAAGATAAGGGGGACCTATTTGTTCCCCTTCATCATCACTACTATGAAATCTACAGGAAATACAAACTTATCTACCCGAACAAAGATATCTTCAACATCCCCTCAGATATCAAAGTTGTTTGGTCAGCCAGCTGCAAGGATATTGGTGCGGACCTTATCTCTCCAATCTCATTCTCCATCTTCTTGTAAATAGACAAAGGAATTAAATTAATTGAGGCACCAGAGTCGCATAATGATTTATCAAAATTAAGAGTGCCTAATGAGCAAGGTATAGTAAAACTCCCTATATCTCCACACTTTTGTGGGAGTTTGTTTTGCAAGATTGTGCTGCAATGCTCTGTGAGCTTGACCACTAAGGTCTCTTCTATCTTCCTCTTTTTTGTAAGGATCTCCTTCAAGAATTTTGCATAAGTTGGCATTTGTGAGGAATTCTGTGAATGGCAAGTTTACATTAACTTGTCTCGGTATATCTAAGAATCTCTCAAACTGCTTATCCAGCTTTTCTCTATACAGCTTTTGAGGAAACAGTAGAGCAGGCATATGCTCGCTCTCACTAGATTCCTCCCACCTTGAATATTCTTCCTTCTTCTTTTTCTCAGCAACCTTCTTGCATTTCTTCTTTTTATCAAATTCATTTTTCAGATGCTCCCCAATTTCTTTTACAAGCACAACCTCATTTTGGATCAGAATGGTATCTTTCTACACTTGCCCGCTTCTCAAGGTCATATCATTTACTGTTTCTTTGGGATTTCTCTCCGTGTCAACTGGTAGAGTACCTGGGTTCTCTTAGACAAGACAATTGCAATTTGTCCCACTTGCTTCTACGAGTTCCGCAAACCAGTGCCAAGTTCTTTGATAGCTGAACCATGAGCATCTAACCTCTCTTCCGTATTGACAATGAAGGACTTCATTAGATCTTCTAACCCAGGCTGGGTGGAATGTTGAGGCTGGAATTGCGGCCTCGACTGATTCACAAAATCAGGAGCTCCTTGTCCTTGAAATTTGGGATTGTTTTGTTGCCATGCATTTACAGTACCTCCAGGTGAACTCCATGGATAATCAGGGTGCTTCTGACCCATTGCATTGAAGTTATAATTCCCGACAACATTAACTTCCTCAATTGAGGCTTGACATTCATGAGTAGGGTGTCCTCTTCAACATATGTCACACGCTACATGAAGCTCACTATATATTGAAGCTAAAGTTAGCTTCCTTATTTCCTTTGCCATGGCACCAAGCTGTATTGGTACAGATGTGTTAGCGTAAACTTGGTGAACACCAGTTGATCTTCTTCTTTCAGCAATTTCAGAGGGCCACTGATTTGCATCCTCAGATAACTCATCTATAATTATGACTATCTGTTCTAGAGTCTTTTCCATCAAAGGACCTCTAGCTTTATTGCTCAATGTTCTGCGTGAGGTTGGTGTCAATCCATCCCAAAAATCCTGGACTTGCATCCAAAGTTCTATTCCGCTAACACTTTCGCCACTATCTCTTTGAACCTATCCCAAGCTTCAAACATAGTTTTAGTCTCATTCTGACAAAATTTATGGATTTCCCTTCTAAACTTGCTCGTCATAGCTGATGAGAAATATTTGTCAAGAAATTTTCTGGCCATCTCATCCCATGTTCTAATCGATCCATTAGGCAAGCTTCGAAGCCAGTTTTTTGTATCGTCTTTGAGAGTGAAAGGGAATGCCCTTAAGTAAACTACATTTTGTGACACACTATTATATTGAAAGGTGTTCATAATCCCCACGAAGTCCATAAGATGATTATTTGGATCTTCGTTTTGCTTTCCTCTGAAGACACGAATGTTTTGAAAGGTTTAAAGCAACCCTTGCTTTAACTCAAAATTTGTTAGCTGCAACAGTCTCACACTCGATAAGCCTTGGTTGTAGACTGGTCTAGCATAACTCCAAGTGGTATCCCAGCATCGGGAGCTATATTTCCAAATTGTTCTGCACCCACAATCGATTCCGAACAATTCTTCGAGCCCTCTCCTCTTCATAGACAAGTTGTGTATTTCAAAAAGATATCTCTTCATCATCTCGCGCAACTTTTTCTCTTTGATGGGATGCCTCTCTTGCAGCCAAATCAATATTATCCTCATCTCCCGCCATAACTTCCTTGGTTGAGGATTTCCCAACCTTCACTGTATTCTCAGGGAGATTTATCTCCTTCCGCAATTGTCGCAGTTGCTTCTCAATTTCTGGTTCGTAAGATAGTACTTCCTTCCCAGAGGATCGAGTCATGCACCAATCTAACATGTAGCCTACGCACAGTCAAGGAACACCAAACGTAAAAATAGAAAATCCCTGGAAACAATGCCAAAATTGACGAGCGCAAAATTGGCGTATAAACATAGGCTCGCTAGTCGAATATAGTATAGAAAATATCATATTTACAAGGATTGGATTTAAATAGTGTTTCGTAGTTTATAGCTTGATTGCTATCCAAGATGATCAACAATTGAGATTTTTGTGATTAAACTAAAATTTAACTAAATTCTAAACTATTCGCTAATGACAATCGCAACACGAATAAGCAAAGAAGATATCAATGGGAGAAAATAAGGGTTGATTGGATATGTGTAAGATACTTGTATGGGATTTAACTCTAGGTAACTCACTTCTAAGATTCAAGTGAGTCTCTTGAATTCACTCTATTATTAGTTCAACGTTCAGTAGAAACTCCTCTCTCGATTAAGTCTAAACCTCACAATATAAACTAAGTTAAGCTTCGGTGAAGATATGCACGAATTCGTAGTGGATTGGTCCTTAGAAGAATCTCTTTCGATTATCCTCCTAACTAGGTCTAAACATTAATTCATGTAGACTCTTTCGATTACTAATAAGAATCAATGAACTCAACCAACATGATAATGCAAAACATCACAAGTTATGCCTCTTTCGATTACATAAACATGTGAATATATATGCAACAATTAAAATATCATAAACGATTCAATACATACACACTAGAGTTAATATCCACAAACAATTCTCAAAACACCAAATCCATCAATTCCTAAGGAAGAATTACTCCATGGATATGGATAAATTCATCACAAATAAGTTTAAGTCAAAGGAAAACATAAAACAATCCAAACCCTTCTCTTGAGTGAAATCCTTGTGTTCTTTCCTCTTCCTCTTCTCCTTAGCTTCCTTAGGCCTAAAGTATGTCAAAAGTCCTCAAAATACTGTAGTTCCATGTATATATACCAAGTATGATAAGGCCCAAACAAACACACCTTCTCCTTCGCAAAATATGACTCTTCCCGGAACAAGACGTGTGTGGCCGCGCACCTAGAGATGTGCTCGCGCATTAGGCCACGCACTTTGGATGGTATACTGTGTGCGCTCGCGCACCTGGGTGACGTACTACTTGATGTTTGTTTCTCTCTTTAAATGCACTAGTGTCCGTTGATCCCCAAACTCGATCTCAACTTAAGACTTAGGCTTTTACTCGGACTTCAAAGCTCCAAATTAGTGTGAATTCATCCCATAACATCTACATAGCTCGGAATCACTTCTACAAGGCATAAAATACAAAACCGGTGCAAACACTAGCGATTAAATCTCAAACTTAATTAAAGTACAGTAAATTATAGTGCGACAAGAAATTAAACCCAGTACTATAGCCTACCATTGTGTATATAATTTTTGTTCATTTTGAGGCCATTTTTGTTGGGCCTTTGTAAAGATATTCCGGAATATATTAATGTCCCCTTTTGGCAACTTCAACTTTTTTAGCATCTTTTCACGATTTCCATTCTTGCAAATATTTATGGTTCCTTAGCATAGAATAAAATGTAGTAATAGGTCGTCTTCTTTTCGAAAGTCCAAACAGATTCTGACCTCGATGCAAGCTTTTATTCGCTCGAAGTTTTGAAAACTCGGAGTGACCGAAACTTTTCCAAAAATACGTAAGTGTCCATAGATGATGCTTATGACGAGGGTAACCTTTTGGCAGGTTTTGAATATTTATTGAAGTCCTTACATTTTGATTACAGGTTTCGGACATCTTCGAGTCATTATTTAGGACGGTCGTAGCCTTTTAGGTTTAGGCACTACCTAATAGGTTTCGTGCTTCTGGTTTGATAACCTAAGTTCCCATAACGTATTTCGGACGACAGTCCCCGAGTGTGGGTAGCCCTTGGGCTTAGATAGAGGTAGCCCTTGGGCTTGATAGTCCTCAAGTAGGGATAGCCCTTAGGCTCAATGTTTTAAGAGGCAAAAGTATGTAATAGCAAGGTAGAAAATTTATTTCATTTTGTGTGTAAAATACAAGACCAAAAGCGTGTAAAAGCTTGTATTATGGCTAAGGTGGCCTACGCATGCACGGTTCACTTGACCGTTTGGCCTTACAAAAACTCCTAACTACCGAGCCTAGGTTGTTAAGCACAAAGTTTCCTTATTTCCTTGCGAAGAAGCTTGAGCAGAGGGTGATAGACCCCAGTATTCGAGGTCGGTCTTGAGAGGGCTCGGATACTGTTGATGAGACAAATGTCTCTGATTTAAAACAGGTCTTAGATACTAAGTGAGCAAGATTTACTATTTCCTCGTTAAAAACCTTGCCGAAAAACCCATTTGGGACAAAACCGATTCAAGGGACAAAGAGTGCAACGCGTGCTTTCGGACCTAATAGTCACATTCTCCTTTGGTTGTTGCCTGCTAGTGTTAGTCCAATTCATAATATTATAAAAAGGTGAATGAGATCGTACCTTAGCAGTAGTACCGCTTTAAGTACGTCACATTCCAGTTGTTCGGTAGTTGTGCACCTTTTCTTGCTTCGAGTTTGTACGAGCCTTTACCAGTAATCCTGATGATTCGATATGGTCCTTCCCAATTCGACCCCAGCTCCCTTCGTTCGGGTTCCGGATGTGTAGTGTTACTTTTCTTAGCACCAAGACCCCGATATTGAAGTGTCGGAGGTTGGCTCTTTGTTTGTAATGCCTTTTTATCCACTGTTTCTGGGTGGCCAACCGGACTAGGGCAGCATCGCGCCTTTCATCCAATAGTTCCAGGCTCGTGCTGATGGTCTCACCGTTTGATTCTTCTATCACATATCGGATCCTGAGACTCGGATCTCCAACTTCGACCAGTATTAGTGCTTTGGCACCGTAGACAAATGAAAACGGTACTATTTTGTGGTAGTACGGTATGCCCACAAGACTTCAGGCAAAATTTTCTTCCATTTCCCTTTGGCATCAATCAACCTTTTCTTTTGGTTTTGAAGTATGGTCTTGTTTGTTGATTCCACCTACCCGTTCCCGCTAGGGTGATAGGGTGTTGACAAGATCTTTTTAATATTACCGATGAACTGCTTCCCATTATCACACACTATCTCGGTTGGTATCCCAAACCAGCATATTATGTGGTCCCAAATAAAGTCAACGACTTCTTTTTCTCGGACCTTCTCGATCGCTTGATCTTTGATCTACTTAGAAATATAATCGATCATGAACAGTATGAATTGAGCCTTACCAGGTGCCCACGGTAGGGGGGGAAAAATTTCCATTCCCTACTTCATGAACGGCCAAGGTGACAAGACCGAATGTAGTAGCTCTCTAGGTTGATGGATCATCAGTGCATGCCTTTGATAGCCGTCGCATTTTCGTACAAAGTCTATTGCATCTTTTTCCATGTCGATCCAGTAATAGTCATCTCTGATTATCTTACGAAGCAAAGATTCTGCCCCCAAATGGTTTTCGCATGTGCCTTTGTGGACTTCCCTCAACTGTCACAAGTCCTTGGTTCTATGACCATGAGTGTCGTGATACTTACACATTAAGTTAGGGTCTCTCTAGGTAGGGTAGGATTGCAATGGTCGAGGCCACTTGGTGTCTTTTATGCGTCCGATAGCATATATGATGCTGGAAGCATCGACAATGAAGTTGTATTCTAATAACTTTGGTGCCTCCCTGGCCTCGAGTGTCCTATCAAAACTGTTTTTGCTCATGTTTGCTCGGCACTGTGGCCTCGATCGTTCCTTTTTTCCTTTTAGTGTAGGGTTACACCCAGATTTGTTACCCCTTTGATCTCCATTATACGGTTGATACCGGCCTCTGCTCAATCTTGGTTGATGATCGACGACCCTCTTAGACATGTCATTAGTTTTGACGGGATAAACGGACCCAGAGGAGGCCCCGAGCTGATCGTCCTCGACTCTGATTTTTAATTGGTACCTATTATGGACATCGACTCAAGTTAGCGCCGGGTATTCTATCAAATTTTGTGTCAAATATTGTGAAGCCAAAGAGCTTCGGGGGTTGAGTCCGTCCCAATCGCCCACAACTAGAGGCAGATCCATTCGTTCCATTTGAAACCTCGACACGTTTTCCGTGAGCATTTCATTGTTTCTTTGTTTTACTTTGATAAGGTATGATTTCTTGGTCTCGACCTTGATGGCCCGTGCATGCGCTTTTACAAAGGCATCTGCAAGCACAACAAATGAATCAATAGAATTAGGGGGTAAGTTGTGATACCATATCATTGTTCCTTTTGACAAGGTTTCTCCGAACTTTTTCAGAAAAACCGACTCGATTTCGTCATCATCTAAGTCGTTTCCCTTGATGGCACACATGCAGGAGGTCAAGAGCTTGTTTGGATCTTTGGTTCCATTATACTTTGGAATATCGGGCATACAAAACTTTTTCGGGATTGGCTTCGGTGCTACGCTCGGGGGGAAGGATTTTGGACAAATTTCTTGGAGTCCAAACCTTTCAATATCGGGGGCGCTCCTGGCATTTGATCAACTCTGGAGTTATAGGTATCCACTTTTTTGTCGTTGGCCTCAATTTTCTTTTCCCCCAATTCCACCTGTTTTACTAGTTCCTCAAGCATCTTAATGATTTCGGGGTTGGGACCGAGCTCATCCTCACCCAGCCTCTCCATGACTTTCTCATTCCTTCAGGTGTTTTCTCGAGAATTTTCGGACTCAACTCCTGGGAGCGCGACTTTGGTTCTGCAGTTGCACTATCGCCTCCTGTTGAGCTTGTAACTTCTCGAAGATCACCCGCAGATTAATCACGTCGTGATAGGGCTTCTTCCTATACCTATGAATTCCATTGGACCCAGAAATGATACATTGGAAGAATCCGTTGGGTCTTCCAATATCAATAGGTTGATTGTTTCGCTCCTGTATCTTCCCAAAGGAAAAAAGATCTCTGAGAGTTGTTTCCTGAATCCGAAAGAGAGTACTTGGGTTCTCCCAATAACTAAAAAGTGTAGCATGCCTGAATCTAACTGGGGTTCGCGTTGGTGTTCTCCTTCGGTCGTACCGCGAGTGGTCAGTCGAGATCCTCCGTGAACGCTGGTCCCTTGATGGCCACTACGAGTTGGCATCGATTAGGTTTTTGACTGGGGCTCCGTTGGGATCAGCAGGAGGCACCTTGTTGCTAGGTGTTACATTGTTGTTTTCGCCATGATGGTCAAACTCGATATCAACATTGAAGTGAGCAGATTGAGGGTTCGACATCCTTAGGTAGATGAAATCAAAATCTTAATGAACAAGCGTAAAATATAGTGTGTTATGAAAATTTGTATTACCACTATTATCCTTCGCCCCACAGTGGACGCCAAACTGTTTACCCTTAAAAATGAATAACAATTAAATTTGTAAGGGATTTTAAGGATATGTGGATTAATTCAATACAAGTAATTAATCACGTTAGATAAGTAGATAAAGATAGAATAAATAACCAAATCAATGATGATAGCGAGTCCGGTCTCGGTTAAAGGCTTAACGAGAAGCTCGCCTTCGGTTCTGAACCAATGCTTATGAAGAACTTTGAACAACCCTTTAGAAACACAGAAAAATAGATGTATATCGCCTTGGTATAATTGTGACAATTTGTCTAATAAATAATTAACATCCCCCTAGGCGAGTTTTACCCTAAATACAATTTTAAAAAGGTAAAAAGCTTCCTCTTCGCTAATCGCTAATCTACCGTTGATACGGGCCGAGATCACGTCGTGATATTCGGTTATGTTAATCGTGTGTGATCGTTCGGTAACGCTCCTCGAGGTCTTGGGACTCGAACCAGAGCCGAGGGGCGTAGCCTAGATGGTTTCGAGGGCATGTATTTTGCTCGGGCCTTGATGCAAAAGGCTCCTGACTTTGATTCTGATTCAATGCATTACTTACTCCGTTTGTCTCACCGGAAAATTACGGTACTCACCAGCCTCGATTTTTTCCCGTATACAACTAATTACTAGTAAAAAGGCACGAAAGAGAATCGGCTAATTAGTAAAGGAAACATACATTGCTAAAATACAATAACAATAACAATAACAATAACAGGATAGAGGGAAAAAAGATCAAGATAAAAGAAAAAACCCCGGATCTCCGAATTAATAAAGGAAGATAACTTTTATTTTTTTAACTATATAATAAGCAAAGGCCCTTGGTACAACGAAGAGCATTTCCGTAAAATGTCACTTTCTTTATGAGGTATTATGGTTTTAAAAAAACGACTTATAGACTTCCTGGTGTCCACCTTGAAACACCACGTGTATTTAGAATTTCGCATTTCTTTCATTCTTCTTTGCCATCTGAGAAGACTACTCGGAATTTCACTTCTCACTCCATCTTTCTTTTGGTTTTTCCTTCCTTCTTTCTAGTGAGTTTTATTCCGCTTTGATTTTTGCTTACTGATTCATCTTCTACTATTTGGGTTCTATTGCAGATTTGCAATATAGGAACCAGATTCTGGCTTGAAACAAAAATTCCTAAACTATTGTATGCCGGTAATTTTTTACATTATAATTTCATCAAAAAAATTGAGATTTTAAGCTAGGGTTTGAAATTGGGGTTTTAAACTTTCATTTCAGAGATGGTTCAAGCAATGAAAGATTTCCGGATGCGCTTTGGATTTTTTTCGCTTCAATGGGAAGAAAGGAGAAAGACTCTTAATGGAGAAGCTATTTGATAGTGATTTTGAGGTGACTCATATTTGATAGGTAAGAGATGAACTTCGCATTTCCTAATTGAGCAATAAAAATTCTTGTGATTACTTTAATTTTACTTATGGAAGGTGTAAATATTCTTTCTTGCAAGCGACAATTAATCAATCCAAATAAAATCAACATGATATACCGAAAGCTGAAGTGAGAAATTGTCCTTTTCAGTTCGTTCATAAGATGTTTGATACTTTGTTTTCAAAAATTCTCGCGACATCTCTTTCTCATGGATAGTAGTGATAATAGAAGAGCTTTTATTAGGCATTTGCAATTTGGAGTTGGACATGAGGGAACATGTGAATAGGTATGTTGATAATGTAGCTATTCTATATTTTTGTTTGGAGTTATAACTCATAGCGGTATTGATGTAAATAGGTTCTAATTAATGACTTACTACCGAGGATTGGTAATTGTTCATGTTACCAACAGTGCAGGAACTACAGAATTGGTGTAAAATAAAAATAAAAAATGGTATGGTTGTTGCTCTTGCTCAATGGAATGTCATTTTTTTAAGTATTTTTTACCTTTGTTTTCGATACGAGTATACTACCAAATGCTGCCAGATAACGAAATAGTACATTTGCGATGCTGAAAACTATTTTCATCTCTCTTTGGATTTATTTATTCTTGGAAAATTACACCTGGCTATGAAAAAAATTATTAACAAAGAAAGAGTTATAAGTATTTTATTATTATGTTTTGCGTTGAGTACGCCAATTAAATCCCAAAGCATCTCCATATTTGAAATTTAGTTTCTCATTTGAATCATTTCTCTATATCAAGTTACCCTCAATATAGTTGAGACATAAATTTAGCTGAATAAATAAGTGAAGTGATAAGAAGTTGCAACATTGAGGGATCGGGACGGACTGTAATTCGTCGATTGGAGGTTGGGGTGGTGACAATTGAGAGGTTGTCACTGAGCATTCCTAATCACATGGGAAAATAGGCCAAATGGAATATTTTAACTTTCCTCATGGAATCGAACCTTTGCAAAACCTGTAAGTGAATCTGCTTCTAAGAAATTAATAGTTTCTTCTGTAATTTGTCTCTACAAGATCTTAACTTTATTAGCTGATTTTAATCTTATAAAATATGTTGAGCATATGACTTGTTATAAATGTGATCATGAGCTATTATTGAAATATTGATATTTGCTATGCCATTTGAAGTACGTCAACAATCAAGCTATAATACTTGGGATTATCATGCCAAGAAAGTGCTACTACCTTCAGAAGAACTAATTCTCAAAATTATTGGACGGTTAGCATGGAAAAAAGTTCTTGGACTTTCATTGGATACTATCTTTATGTTGCAAAGAACATTAGTGAGATAGAATGTTTCAAATATCTTTCTGTATATCATCTTCTTTTGAAACATCTAACTTGTGGTACATGTTTTAACAATAGATGGCCTCTTTTTCAGATATTCAATCAACAAAAAGGTATCACAAATGATAGAATAAATACTAACATTGTTTTTGCTTCACTGGGAAAATAGGGTATGAGTAATTTAATTAACAATCAAACGAAGAGAAATGTAGGTTGACCATTAGAACTATGATAAGAAAAGGGCCTAATTATATTAGGAATGACCATTAGTGCATTGCTATTTAAAGTGTTGAATTTAATAAGGTTTATGAACGACTTTATATATAATATGTCTCTTCCTTCACCATTGTTTATATCTCTTATGCAATCATCTATTTTGCTTTCAGGTGTACGGAGGATTGACAGCACCTTCGATGTGCTTCCGTTGGTTGGAGTATCAAGTATGGTGTCATTCTTCTACATAGCCTCCTAAAAATATGCAAGTCGCTCAATTACAATTAAGTTTGATAGATTAATTAAGTTGATACCGGTCTTGATTAAAGAATTATAAGTGTTTGGACTTGAACTACTATGGAAAACTCCTTCGTTGGTTGATTAATACATGGAATAAATATGTTTTAGCCTGAGGATATTACAATTGAACATTTATGATCTATCTGTATCTGCAATATCCATTAGTCCCTAACCCCGAACATGTCTACGTCCACGTATGTACCTATAAATATTATATTCATATAAATATTTTTCCCTCTTTGATATTCTCAAATTGAGGAGGAACACAATAAATAATAAATAAAAATTCTTGAATGGTTAAATAGGAGGCCAAATTTAAGCTTTAAGTTTTTCTTAAAAGGATGTAAGGCTAGATAATTAAACAGGGAACTTGTAGGCCTTTTGTCACGACCCCAAATCCTAACAGGCCGTGATGGCGCCTATCTTGGAACTAGGCTAGCCAACCATCACTTTACTACGTTTTTGTTCAATTATAAGAGTTCACAATTTAATAATAAGCATGCAACCATAATATAAATAATAAAATTAATGTCTTAGCGTTCCCATATCAGCCTAAACAGCCTCCCAAGAACTGGAGTCAATAGTCATGAGCATCTAAGAATAAATAAATCTAACTCTGCTAAAACTATAATGTATATCTCTGAATCAAATGCTAAAGCTAAATAAGGAAGAGAAATGGAGAAGCTGTGGACGCTGGACAGCTACCTCGAAATCCCGTGACTGCTGCTAACGAACAAGGCAGCTACTGCTCCAAATCTGTACATGGGTCTGTGCACAGAGGCACAGGGAGTCTTTATGAGTACGCCAACTCAGTAGTAATGAAAAGAAATCACAGTCTGAGAGATATAAAGCACACAACAGTTACACCATTCCATAACAACCAGTAAAACATCAAGTTCCCAAGTAGTATTCAGCAATTTCATAAGTTCAAAACCAGTTCCAAAAACCCTTTAAAACAACTATAATATCAATATATCTCAGTGAAATCCTCAGTAAAACTCAATTTGAAAACGAAGTAAATCATAGTTCGAAAACATAGTAAAATCATCATAAATCTGCCCTTCGGGCAAAAATCAATTATCGTAACCATTTCCCTCATGCATTCCCTCAATCACTCAGTATCAATCATCACTCAATATCAGCCCCACGGGCAATCATCATCACTCAATCGGTACCGGCGCTCACCGGGGGTGTGTTACAGACTCCGGAGGGGCTCCTACAGCCCAAGCGCAATAATAACATAAGGCCTGGAAGCCGTCTCATCTCTCTCATGAGGCCTGGAAGCCTCCTCACTGTCACGACCCAAATTCCCACCCTTTGGGCCGTGACTGCGCCTAACGTTGAACCCGCTAGGCCAGCCAACGTATAACTTGCGATAGTAATTTAAAATCATTTACCACTGAACAAAACGGTAATTCGTCACTCTCAACAAATCCCCAACAAATCCTGTAAACATTTTCTTAATAAAGATAAGGAAAACCTTAAGCATGCGAAGAATAAAGACATGATAAACTTAAACAACGTAACACTTCCCACACTGGTAACTCTCAAACTTTACTGGGCCTTCCAAATCCCTTCAATTGTTTCACAGCAGAGAAATAATAACAATATCTTAGAAAAACTCAAAATGAAATGATAAGATATCTACAACGAACAATCCCAAAACCGGGGTGTCACAAACTCACGGGCTAACTACTGGAATACTAAATACAAGTCTGGAAATGAAAATACTACACTGTCTTGGAAATGATAAGAAAGACAATGAAACGATAAAGGAGAGAAGCCTCGGGATCCACGAACGCCAGTGTATACCTCGAAGCTCTGGTGTGGACTGAAGGTAACTCCCTCAGAACGCTCCACGGGGTCCGGTAGCAGGGTCTGCACAACACAAGGGAGTGCAGTGTAGTATCAGTACAACCGACCCCATGTACTGAGTAAGTGCCAATCCTAGCCTCGGCCGAAGTAGTGACGAGGTTAGACTTGACATTAACGATAACCTGTCCTATTCTACAGC
>ML245234.1:855-20652 GCA_005239495.1 Nicotiana undulata
GATTCCGAGGTCGTTTGCTCAAAATGCTGCTCGGAACCAAAATTAGCCAAATAGGCTAGCCTTCAGGAACCAAGTGTTCCTGAACTGGCCAAAACTCTCCAGAATCTCGGGCTACCTGCCCACACAAGTCATAAGGCACGAGTAGCCGCTATGGAAAGAGTCATTCATGGGAACGGAGTCCCAACACACAAAGCGACCGGCTGGGTCGTTACAAGGCCACCCCTTTCAGGCGGCAGAAGGCCAACTATTCTCCCTCCATCTCTATAGCACACATAACTCGGAGGGTCTTGTGCATCTCATCAAAAACTCTTGGGGTCCTCCTCAATATCAGTACCTATGAACACTGGAAGGTCCAATTGGAGGAATATGTTCACCCTGAACTAGTGGAATCCCCTGGCTGACTAGAAGAAGTGGTTTCAGCATCTGTTCTCTGGGCCTAGGAAGCCACTATTTGAGCCAACATTTTTATGACTCACCTAAGATCCCCATCGGATACATCGGGACCGGGAGCTGGGGTTGGAGGTGGAACTGGAATATCATTTGGAGGTATCGTTGCACTCTCAGTAGGTGTAGGGATAAGTGGGGTCTGTCTAGGTTTAGTGGAATCAGTCAATGCAGTAGTCGGGGGAATATTCCCACCCCTTGGGTACTCACCTGCATCATCAATTAAAAGGTCAACTGCCACTCCTGGGGTGGCATTGACTCCTTGGTCATTTCTTGATTTCTTCCTGGGCGCCATATACTGAAAATTAGAGCAATGCACGAGTTAAAGGAGGAACAATCTTACAATCAGCTTTATCGCATGATCTAGAATATCAAAGAAGGCTAATTTTCCTAAATGCCCAAGTAGCCTCCTCATTATAGATGTGGTCAACAACACACCGATAAGAAGAATTCAACTAGACACGGCTTTGAGACACCCTAGGACACTTTAAAACCTTAGGCTCCGATACTAAGTTTGTCACACCCCAACCTCAGGGTACGCGGCCGGCGCTCAACAAAGTTACCTCTATCAAGCAAACCTGCACAGTGTCGTCTACCCCACTCACCCACAAATAAGAAGTATAATGCACTTCATTAACTAGTTAGTAAGAAGTCGTGTGAACAACACCAGTTCATTTCCATTAGTAACGTTATTAACAAGTCTTCAATATAGTACATTGTACAATTATAGTTAAAGTGAAACAGATGATACAATTACAACTTTTTTAGTTTAACTTTCCAAAAGCAGATACCATATACATTGTGTCTACGGAGCCTCTAACAAAAATAAAAGGGTGCTATGACAGTGGTGGCAAAAAAGCCCCATCTAAACCTCAAAACACTACGTACAAGGATAAGAGATACCGGACCCCGAAATGAAATGGGGCTCACCAAGTCATCTTAAGAGAGAGTGTCATGCTATCACTGGCCACTATCACCTTCTATGGAACCACCTGTATCCATTGAAGAAGCAGCGACCCCGGCAAAAGGTACGTTAGTACATATGGAATAGTACTAGTATGAAAAATTATAAAACAAGTAATAGTAAACAGATAATGAAATATAAAACCAACAAGAGACTCAAACAGCCACAAGGTGTCAAGTTAGGGAACAATATGTTTTGAGTAAGTTTCATTTATTTATATTGGGAGATCTTAAGCACCTATACATCACCTTATTTTAGCACGGAGTCCGATCTCACCCCGGCCGACTAAGCCATCTCACCTAGAGACATACACTCACAATACTACCATGTGCGCGCCATTGCGTTCGATCTCAGCCCGATCAGCTAAGCCGTCTCACCACAATGTCATGTGGGTCGGCGTTACATCACATCTTGCTAGCAATAATTTCATCCCATTTAAGAGGAAACATCTCAATACACCGATCTCCTCCCATATAAGGGGAAACAGTCTCATCACATTAGTACGGGGATTACCCCTCAATCATTCCTATACCGGCACATGAAGTTTCAGGGTTAGGTTGTTCCAACGTACCCTTCCTCGGTGGCTAGATGATACTCCCAAGGTATTTATTATGAAAAGGATATACCACTCAATTTATGTTCTTTTACAAGACATTCATTTTATTGGCATCATTGGCCATAACACATTCTTGGCACATTGGTCGTGCTTCATAATTCATTCTCATTATTTTACTTTCAAACATTAACACAGATTGCCAATAACAAACATTTATTGTCAAGACTTTAAGCACACAGTTGAGCAATTTAGGATCTTAGGCACATGTTGTTTATTACGCAATTTTTCATGATCACTTCCATTTGGGCTTGACTTGAAGTCACAACATTTTAATACATACTTATACTTTGGATACGTCCCCGAAGAACAACATAACATGATGGGAACACATTTTGAACATTTTCATATAAATACATCCTTCGACGCCGAACTTATTCATAAAGATTAATTCATTTTGGGCAACTCGAGACTTACAAGAACATCGTGGGAATTAAACTTTAAGAGAGAAGTTTAGCCAACATACCTCACTTGAGCTTCCTTAAAATGTAAAATGGTACGGAAATCTTAGAAACTTCAATCTGTTTTAGAAATGTAACAAATTTAACCATAATTAGGAAGATACTCATGGTTCTAGCTCATTTGAGCATTTTATCAAATACTGGGTGTGCATTAAGGTTTCAAGGACCTTTCATGGGGGATTCCATCATGTACAACTCATTCTTTACTATTTTTAGCTCAACAATCTCCCTACATCCCTTGATAACATACGCATGCAAAATAAACAACTCTCATACCCAAAAATTTATCTTACTAATTACCCATTTCTAGTTAAATGTTGAAATTGAGGTTTAGGGTGTAGAATCTTACCTCTTGGATGAAGACTTAGTGAGTTCCCCTTGCTAATCTACCAGATTTTGAGCACAAATTGAGGACAAATTAGTTGAGGAGTCCTTCTCACACTCTAAAGCACATCCCCCACTCTAAAAATATAAGTTTGAATCTTCTAAAATAACCCCCAATATTGTTTTATAAGAGTAGGGTCGGTTTATAAAACCAGAAAAATGAAGCCCCGAACATAATTTGCGGTTACATATGTGACCGCACAATGCTTCTTCGATCCGCGGAATAGGCCGCAAAATGTCCCTCCGGAACTAGGCACCACTTCCTGGGTATGTGGCCATTTTGCGGCCCGCAAACTCACTTTACTGTCGCATAATGCGCCACAGAACTCTCCTTCGAAAAATCTCCATGTTGGTTATGCGATCAGTGTGCGGCCCGCGAAATCATTTTGCGGTTGCAAAATTGTCCACGAAATATCATCCAAATGTTGCCCAGTTAACTACTTCACTCTGCGGCCATTATGCGGCTGCATAGTGGGCCGCAAGAATGCCTTTTTCTTCCAAGAATTTTCCTTCAACTCCCACCGTATTGTTCAACCCAAAAGGTTCGTACCGATCTATACCTCGGCACCACGAAACCCTGGGTTTTAGGTAAACGTTTATGGGGCCTTACATTTCGGATGAATTGGGACACTTAGTCCTAGGGTTGGAAGCCTAAGTTGAAAGAGTTGACTGGATATTGACTTATGTGTAAATGACTCCAGAATGGAGTTTTGATGGTACCGATTGCTTCGTATGGTGATTTTGGACTTAGGAGTATGTCTCGATAACGATTTGGAGGTCCGTGGATGGTTTTGGATTAAATTGGCGAAAGTTGTAAAGTTGAAGGTTTGGAGAATTGAGAAGTTTGACCGAGAGTTGACTTTGTTGATAGCTGTCTCGGATTTTGGTTCCAGAAGATGGAATAGGTCCGTTGTGTCATTTATGACTTGTCTGAAAAATTTGAGATCAATCAGAATTAGTTTGATAGGTTTCGGCATCGATTGTAGAAATTAGAAATCCATTAGTTTAAATAGGCTTGAATTGGAGTGTCATTCGTGTTTTTGAGGTTGTTTGATGTTATTTGAAGCCTCGACTAAATTCGTATTAAGTTTTAGGATGTGTTGGTATGTTTGGATGGGGTTCCGGGGGCCTCGGGTGTGATTCAGATTGAAATCGAAATGAATTTTGGATTGATGGGAAATCCGCTAGGTTCAGGTCTGGTGTAACTGCACCTGTGTGGAAATGGCCGAAGGTACGAAGTCGCAGACGCGGACGGGCATGCGCATATGCGAAGGTAGGTTGTGTACCGTTGGACCACAGATGCGTGGGGGAATTCACATAAGTGGAGTCGCATATGTGGGGGGGGGGGGAGACTGTAGAAGCGAAAGTGAGCAAGAGGTGAGCTGGCCATGTGTTTCCGCAGAAATGGACTTTGTTGCGCAGAAGCGCGTTCACAGATGCAATGGGCACCTGCAGGTGCGATGCCGCAGATGTGGTCTTTAGGCTGCATAAGCGGAGAGGCCGAGTTTAAGTGAGTTTAGCAGATGCGGAGATTTGACCGCATAAGCAGTTACGCAGGAGCGGATGGTGGATCGCAGGTGCAAAAATCCTGGCAATGTTATATTTAGAAGGGGTTCCGAGTTTTCTTCATTTTTGGACTTTGCAAGCTCGGCTAGTGGCAATATTTGAGAGGGGTTTCACTAGATTTCGAGAGGTAAACAACTTTTGATCAGTTTTATTCATTAATACTGAATACCCGTTGAATTTTCCACCTAGATTATGTATTTTTGAGGTGAAATTTGGAGGATTTTGTACTAGAGATTGGAGAGTGAGATTTGGGGGTTTGAAGGTCGATTTGTGGCCGAATTGGTTGAATTTGGTATGGTTGGACTCGCTATTGAATGAGTGTTCGGATTTTGTAGATTTTTTCGGGTTCCAAGGTGTGGGCCCGGGGTCGACTTTTTGAATTTGGTTAAAGAACTTATCCTTATTGTATGTGATCAATTCTTATAGCTTGTATTGATTGTATTAAGTTGTTTGTGTTTAGATTCGAAGCGTTCAGAGGCCGATTCGCGAGACAAGGGCATGTTGGAGTTGTGATTTGCGCGGTTCGAGGTAAGTAACACTTCTAAACTTGGTACTGAGGGCATGAATCCCTTAAATACGTGTTATGTGATTGGTGTTGAGGTGACACACATGCTAGGTGACGGGTGTGTGGGCGTGCACCGTGGTAATACAACTCAGTTGATTCTATGGAACTGTGTGGTTATCTATTCTTGTTATATACGTGGAATTTCTATGTGTTAGAGTAATTGAGCTATGATTCATGTTAGAAATCATGTTTAGGCTATGTGCTTATTATGTTGGGACCCACTAGGGTCATTTTTGCCGTTGAGTTATTTGCTTAAGTTGCAATGATGTACTCAGTCATATTCGTTCATTTGCATATCGTATCTCAATCTTTGTTATCATGTACTATTACATCATGTTATCATTGTTCGGGATGAGTGGTATAAGATTAGTGAGCCCGTGACACTGCAGAAATTGATGAAGGAGTTGGGGCCGAAGATCCAGATTGTTAGTGTTATTTATGGGATCAGGATGCACATCACAACAGTTACTTATGGGATCGGGCTGCACGCCACAACATGATTTATTGGTCATTATGGGATCGGGTTGCACGTTGTAGCAGGTTTTATTGGATCATTATGGGATCAGGTTGCACGCCATAGTAGGCCATGTTGGCTGAATATCAGCGCTTGGACAGGATCCTCCCCTCCGGCGTCTGACATACCAGTAATGAGCGCAGGTACCGTACAGTGCTGAGTGATTGTGTGTGATGAGTGGGAGTTGGGACAGTCATATTGAGTACTCTGAGAGCATGAGTACCTGGGAGTATCACTGTGATGCATTACATTTGACATGAATATTTGACATGTAGTCGTAGATATGTAACATTCCTTATGCTCTTGTACTTGGCATATTCTATCAGTGTTGAGCTTAAACTATTGAACTCGAAAGCATGTCTAAATTTTTGTACTGTGTTAAAACTGATTATGGAATTTCTCTAAGTTATATCTGTCATTTCCATGTTATATCTGTAGTGTCATTATCTGGATTTGGATTGTATCTTTATGAGCTCATCACTACTATCAGCCCAAGGTTAGTCATGTTACTTATTGAGTACATTGGGTCGATTGTACCCATACTATACACTGCACTTCGTGTGCAAATCCAGGTACATCTAGGCACGGCGGTTGCTAGATTTGGTGCAGTATCTGCTCGGAGACTAATGAGGTAGCTCCTATGACGCCCGAAAACCTCGACTCTCCTTCCTTTCAGTTTATTCTGTATTGTTCTACATTTCAGGCAGTTGTATTAGAGATTTAGACTGTCTTAACACTTAGTATTTCATGTACTCGGTGACACCAGGATTTTTTGATTTGTTGTTGTTGAGTTTCAGTTATTTTATCTGTTATCTATGAGATTTTCCACTATTTAACTTTTTAAATCATGTTTTTAATTTAGAATGTGTAGTTATTATGTGATTTCCGACTTGCCTAATAATGTGATAGGAGTCATCACGATATGTGGATTTGGGTCGTGACAGTACATCACCCCAATGCATCTATTATAACATAGTTCCCAGGGTTAAATACCCTCAAATCCAAGTTTAGATATGTTACTTACCTCGAACAAGCCAAATCCAATATCAAGCTAGCTAAAAATACTCTAGAAATGCTATCCTGCATGTATCTACCTCCGAACGGCTCAAAACTAGCAAAAATAAACTCAAAACACCAAATAATGCCTAAGGAAACAATCCCAAATGATAAAGGTCAAATATTTACACATTTACTCAAAGTCAACCAAAACGTCAACCCAGGCTCGTACCTCGAAACCCCACAAAACCTACAAAATTCTATAACCCATCCAATTACAAGTCTAACCATACTAATTTCACTCAAATACGACTCCGAATCAATGTTCAAAACTCAAAAATTCACTTTAGGAAAGTTTGGACAAAAAAACCCTAATTTCTCTTAAAAGTTCATAATCCAAATGCCCCAATCGGAGTTAGATTTATGAAATATAATCTAAACCTAGTAAAAATACTTACCCCAATCTATATTGGGAAAATCCCCGCCAAAATCGCCTAAATCCCAGCTCCAAAATTATGTGAGAAAAAATGACTAAATTCCGGAACAAGTAACATAATCTAGCAGCTATTATAGCTCGAATCAGATCCTAGATGATCCTAAAACTCACACTTGATAAGCTCAACATAATAATTTCGAGATTACACCCAAGATATCCTTTTGAATCACCCAATTTGGCCTTAATATGAGGGAGATATGATATTTAGAAGATTTAAAGGAAGTCTGAAAACTTCAGGGACAAAGATGACATTTCATAATTATTTTACACACGAAAATCAGCAACACAAGAATCTTCGTTTTAGCACCCCAAGACACATTCAGAACCTCCCGGATACAAACCATATATTCATTTTAATCATATACTATGAATCTGCTCGCGCACTCAAAACACCGAAAATGTCATCTTGACCCGATATTGACCATGATCAATCTCCAAATCCTTAACGTAACTAGTTTATCAACCGAAGATGCAAAATACACCCGAGACCCTCGAGACCCCATCCAATCATAATAACAAGTAAAAATACATTATCCACACTTATCCAAAGCCTCAAAATATCCACGGGAACATCACAACAAAGAATTGAGGCTCAAACGAAATAGAATTTCTCCTAAGTTATAAAATCTTCATTCTTTCTAAAGAATGTCTGAATCACACTTAAACACTTCTGATTACTTCCAAATTTTGCACACAAGTTCAATTTAACTATATAGACCTATCCAAAGTCTCAGAATACCAATTAGCGCCCAATAACATCAAAGTCAAGTCTTGGTTAAACTTATGAACTCTTCAGTTCTTCAAATTGCCAACTTTCGACAAAAATAGTGTTGAATCCTTCTAGGAACCTCCAAACCGAATATGAACATACGCACAAGTTCAAAATTAACACACGAACATATGAAACCATAAAAACTCGATTCCAAGTTTCCAACTTAAAGCTTCCAAATCGAGAGTCATACATCCAAATCAATCCCGATTCACTTGAAAATTAAAATCGACCATATATGCAAGTCATAATACATCATGTGAAGATACTCAAAGTCTCAAACCACCAAACCGAACACTAAAGCTCAAAACGACCGATCATGTCGTTACAAATATTAACCAAACTCATGTTGGAGGCGATTTTGCAACAATATATTTGTAGATGCATATACTTATGTTGTTAAAAGGGTATAACTATCTATCACCATAAGGTATCTTTATTGATCACCATTCACCCCTATCTAAAGCCTAGCTAATTTTTTTTGAGATCTTTATACAAATAGTCGATCATATTCACTGTGTACTTTTTTTTAACTATATACATATGTTATATAATAATCTTATATGATTCTTATATATAATACATAAATTATGCATATATTATCCTTCTACCGGCTATTTTAATGGGCGATTATTTGAGCAAATTCTTCAAAAAAAAATTATTGCTTGAAGAGCGCTTCTTCAGGTCAATTGATATTCGCCAGCTTTTGAATCTGTTGTAACATTAAAACTTGTTTGTGTGATCGCATCCCATATAAAGTTGTAAGTGAATCATATTATCTACATTTGATTGAAGGATCGTAGAATTGGAACATCAGTATATGTTTTTTAAAATTTTGGTTTCGGTGCCATATAGTATGATGATTTCACTATATATGCACATATTTTTTATGTCTTTATTTTCAACTATTACACGAAGTGATTGATAGCATTGGCATAACTATTGTTTGCTTAAAAGTTCATTTAGCTCTAGAAGTTCAAGACTTTAGACATATATAAGTCTAAAGTTAGACACTGTCAAGCCTAACTTCAGACCTAAATTTTCGAAGTTTGATTGTACATGCCATATGTCAATTTCGGATATTTGGTTTGGGTTAGGCTTGGCTATGGTTGTCCAATGGGACGGGACGAAATTATTGCGACGGGAAGAAATTTGACTAGGGCGGGACAACCTGGTAGGCCCGTCCTATCCCACTAACAAACGGGACGGGACAGGACGGGACAGGACGTGGGCCCTAAGTTGGGCCTTTTAAAAAACAATTCATTTAAATATTTAAGAAGTAAAGTTGGAATTGAATTCTCTTTATACATAGCAACGGTTATTTTTTTAAAGTTGACAATGACTAAGTTTTTAAAGTTTGCAACGACAAGTAAAGAACTATAAAATATTAAAATAACAGACTTGTAACGAAATATTTAGTAATTATAATACACTTGTAATTTGTTTAATATAATCTCAAGCTATAAAGTAACTAAGTAAGACAATTCATAAAAACAATTCAAGGCTAAAGCCTTTTATTTTATTAATAGAAGTTTCAAATTTCACATACAAATACAAGTCCTTTGAATAGCACCTAATCTACGCAGCCACCTTCTTGGAAGGGTTCTGTTTGAACTAGGCCTCTTAGTAGATAATTATAAATTATCATACTAATATTTGTGAGCTCCTATATAGCTTCGTTTTAATTGATCTATAATTTTTGTGGGAGTTTGTTCCTTGATGTTTCATGAGTATCATGTTGTCATCGCTCCAGTGCAAAGTATCTCATTGTATTCTTCTTCTTCCCTAGTGATTAATTTTTCAAAACCATGATTTCTTCTTTCTGAATTAATCCAATTTCTGAATAAGACAAAAATATCTAGGCTGTCCTTCGCTAATGAATGTCTATGATCTCTGATTTAAAATCTTGACGCGCTAAAAGCGCTCTCTGATGCTACTGATGATGCTTGAATATCCAGTATATCTTGGAAAATTATTGAAAGTGTTGGAAATGCCTTTCCACGCCCCTCCACCATGCCAAAAGTTATTTGTTTCCTTCTTCGTCTTTAATACATTTCAATCCCTGATTAAGATAAGAATCAAGTTCATCATTAATATAGAAATCAAGACCTATTATATCCTCCATACCTTCCGATACATATTCTACTCTAGCCTTATAAGTAGTAGGAGCATTTACACCATCTGCAGTTGCCATAGGTTTATAACTATCAAACATTAATCTAGCATAAAAATATATGGTAGCTTGACAGTCTTTGAGAGATGGTTTTTCATTTTCTTGTCTCTAAATTTTCATAAATTTTAGGAACAAGTACCTTTGCACATCTTAATTTTATAGACGGGTTAAGTAGAGTAGAAATTAAATAAACTTTGGGAATAGGTAAAAATACTTTTTAAATTTTGCAATCATTTTATTGACGGTCGGTGCATAGTCTTCATACTTACCAAATACAATAGAAATTCCACAAATATACAATAATACTTGTGTAACAGTAGGATCATATATACCAAAAAATTATTTTGTAGCATAATAAAAACTTTCTAAAATTTTAGTAAGCTCTTTGATCTCACCCCAATCAGACTCACCAATTTGATCAGTAGAGTTAGCATTATGGATATTAAATACCATAGGTATAGGATTGATAATCATAAGCAACTTTAAGCATTTCATAAGTAAAATTCCACCTAGAACAAACATCTTTTGGAATTTTTCTATATAGAAGGTTAGCATATGCACATCGTTCTATAAAAATTCACAAATTCGACTCGCTTTATTAGCACAAAAAATATAGTCGCGAGCATGTTGTACTTTACCACAAGCATCAAAAAATAAATTAATACTATTTCTTATAACCAAGTTAAAAATATGAAATGCACATCTAACATGAACCATTTCTGAATTAATTGGGCAAATTCTAGCTTTTAAGCTATTTGCTGCAATGGTGTTAGCAGAAGCATTATCTAATGTGATAGTTAAAACTTTATTAATGAGCCCATAAAATTAAAGTATTTCTAGAACAGTAGGTTCAATATATGCTCCAGCGTATTTTGAATCAATAAATTTATAATCAATAATACGTTTTTGCATGTTCCAGTGATGATCAACCTAATGACATGTAACAGTTAAATAATCATTACCATTAGGACTACGACTTATATCAGATGTGATATACGCTTTACAGTCTAAGTGAAAGAACACATAACGAATATACTGAAGATATTCACTTTGAAATTTAAAAACATCATTTTTAACTGTGATTTTAAGAAAGCCATGAAAATCAGGATTATAAGTTTGTTGTATATAATGCACAAAATCAGGGTGAGAAGAAAAAGTAAAATGTAAGCCACAGACAACGACCATTTTTTCTAAATTTTTACGATCTCTATATTTGTTATAGGGACTAATATGGTACCAGAAGTAGGGTGAAATTGTTATTGGACAAAGTTAGAGCCCTTCCAGATCAAGTACGAGTGCCAGTAACTCTGCTAGGATCCGATATTTTTCCGGCATCTATATGAGTTTGTATCCATATGGATGTGTGTTTTTAAGTAAGTGTATGGTTAAACCATATAATGACCCGGTCGGTCGTTTTAAGAATTTAAGTTTTGTTCAACTGCATAAGGTCCTGAGCTGCTTGGTATTATGTATCGACTTGCGTGCATGGTTGAATTTAGTTATCGGATGATTCGAAGTCAAATCGGAAGAAGTATTCAAGTTTTGGAAGCTTAAGCGGTAAAAGTGACCGGAATTGGACTTTTGTGTAAACGGATCTGGAATGGGATTTGGGTTTCAACAGCTTCGTATGGTGATTTTGGACTTAGGCGTGTGTCCGGATTTGGATTTGGAGGTCCGTAGAGTAATTTGGAGCATTTCGGCGAAAGTTAGAAAAGTTTAAGTTTGGAAGGTGAAGAAGTTTGACCAAGAGTTGACTTTGGCGATATCGGGTTGGAATGCGATTGTGAGAGTTGGAAAAGCTCTATTATATTATTTGGAACTTTCCTGCAAAATTTGACGTCATTCCGGGTTGATTTGAGAGGTTTCGGTGTGAGTTTTAGAAGTTGTAAGATTTGAAAGTTCATAAGCTCGATTCATAGTTTCGATGATGTTCGATGTGATATGAGACCTCGAGCGAGTTCGTGTTAGGTTATGGAACTTGTTGGTGTATTTAGACGGGGTTTCGGGGGCCTCGAGAGTTTCGGATGGTCTACGTGCCATTTTCTTCCATTTTGAACTGCTGAATCTGTCATATGGTTTTCTCCTTCTCGTTCGCGTCTGTCCCACCGCGTTCGAAAAGAGTAATCTTGGAGGATGCATTATTTGTTCTTCATGTTCTTCATGTTCTCATGTACCCTTCCGCGATCGCGGAAGCCTACCATCCCCTCTTTCGCGTTCGCGTCTGTCTCTTTGCGTTCGCGAAGGTGTGCAGTCCCCTTCTTCATGTTCGCATACTATTCCACGCGTTCGCGTAGGCCAGTTGTGAGTCAACAGACTTTCTTCTCCACGTTCGCGAGCGTGTTGTCGCGTTCGTGAAGCACAAACTGGGCAGCAATCTTTTTCTTCTTCGCGAACGCGATCCTTCCTCTACGTTCGCGATGCATAATCACCTGGGCAGCAGAATATATTTTCCAAATCGAGGGTTGGGCTATTTTTATCATATCTTGACTTGTAGAGCTCGGTTTTGAGCGATTCTTTGAGGGTTTTTCAAGCGAATCGACTGGGTAAGTGTTCTTCACCTAGAATTTATTATATTCCATGATTTATCTTTATTTTTATCAATTAATTTGTATTTTGAGTTGAGGAAAATGGAGACTTTTGAAGAAAACTTTCAAAATGAAAAATCATGATTTGAGGGGTGAATAGGTATAGGAATTTAATAATTCTAGTGTGGTTGAAATGGTATTGGAATGGGTGTTCGGGTTTTGTGAAATTTGTCGGGTTCCGAGGTAAGGGCCGGGGGGTCGACTTTTGGGTCAATTTTTAGATTTTGATAAAGATTAAGGCTTTATGATCCGGAATAGTTTCTTATGAGTTTTATTTTTTTGCTTTGAAGTTATTTTGGTTAGATTTGAGCCGTCCAGAGCCCATTTCACCCGAGAAGTTTATTTTTGAGTATCGATCTGTCTTCTTTGAGGTAAGTATGTTGTCTAACTTTGTGTGGGGGAACTACCCCTTAGGATCTGAGTCTCTATGCTAATTGTAGTCCATGTACGCGAGGTGATGAGTACATGCTCGGACTTATTTGTGGAAAGTTGCCTTTCAGGGTTCTTAGGTCCTTGTATTTACTGAGTATGCAATTGTTTTGTTATGAATACGTTTCTTAATTACTAGTTTCACTTCTACATGCTTTAATTAGAATTAATTGCTTCATGATTCACTCTTGTTGCTTATTTGATTCATTTGTGCCTTAACTAAAATTGTTATCTCTTCTATGGCCATGTTATATTTCCCCTAACTTCTTATCTTTATTTGAAGTTATAATTATCTCTTCAGTAATTGTTCATCCTTAATTGAGACTATGATTATCTTTCTACTGCTTAAACTTAATTGAATTTGTTGTGTCTATTTCGTATTTGCCCAACCTTAAAAGAAGTTTAGATATCCAATATCTTAGTTGACTTGTCCTTATTTGGAATTATTCGACTTGTGTTAGCTCCCTTGTTGTTGAACTATACATTGTGGGCTGTTGTTACATATTATTTCCTTCCTTGTTGAGTTTTTCTTATTATGACTACCATTCCCTATTGCGGCTACTCCTCATGAACTTTTTCTTCCATTTTCTTTGAGTTCTAGAATTTCTAAGTTGATTTATTTGTCGTACTCTTGTATTAGTGTTATTGTTGTTGTTGTACTTGTTGTTGTGATGCACAAGGTTTTTGACGTGCGATTGTTATAGTGATGCACGAGGTTTCTGTCGTGCTATTGTTACTATTGATATTTGCACATGCGGCGTGACAAGGCAAGCTATATATATGTGGGTTGCGCATGTGGCAAGACAAGGCAGACATTATGATGCACGTGTGGCGAGACAAGGGGGGCATTCAATTTACTATTGCACACGTGGCGAGACAAGGTGGGATGTGTCAGGGATTGATTGTGATGACTTGTGATGGTCTGGGGGCATTCTTGTTTTTGATATTTGTGTAGTGGCACACTTACCGTGTAAGCTTTATCTTGTGAAAAGTGGGAAAATATTCTATGTGTTTTCCATTCTTTTCCTATACTTATTATCTGGCATGAACTATGTGAGAACACTTACACAAGCATACACGTAGTTATGCACTCTTATCGGTTAAGAGGCTGTTGAGTATAGATGCACACCTTTGTTTACTTGCCTTCTACATGAGAATGGCTCTAATTGGCACGTGAGTCGTCAGTGTGGTTATAAATTGTAGTGAGAGCACAGGATGCCAAGTGTTAGGGTTTAGCAATTGGGACCCCTGAGTTGTGAATATTCTGAGGTTTGGTACCTCGTGGAGTTTATTGGCTACAACCTGGTGTGAAAGTGATCGTTTTTTTGTTGAGTTGTTACTTTCCCTTTTTTATCTGTGATTTCTGGATTTAGACTGTGTTTCCATACATTTTGCAGTGTCATTATTATGGTGTTCCGCTGTTAGTTGTTGTTTTCCTTTCATACTACACTTATCGTATTATTTGTCATTATGCGTTGTCTTTATATAGATATCGTACTCTGTTATTCCTATACTTATACTTGTGCGGGTTATTTAGTCCAGTAGGTGTCTTGACGGTTCCTCATCACTACTCCATTGAGGTTAGTCTTGATACTTGCTGGGTACCGCTGTGGTGTACTCATACTACACTTCTTCACATTTTTGTGCAGATCCAAGTATTTCGAAGTCAGTTGATCATTAGCTAGATGTGCAGATTGTTGCTGCAGAGACATATTTCTTCGTTCGCAGGCTTCGGAGTCACCTTCTTATTTTGTATTCACACTATTTACCTTATTTCAAAATAGTTGTATTTAGAAATTTGTAGCAAACACTGTAGAGCTTATGACTTGTACTACCGGTTTTCGGTATTGTAAATTTTATAGAGATTTTCTATTTCAAAATTGTTAGATGTTATTTAATTATTGTTGTTATTCGGTTAATTTTAGTCTTACGTAGTCCCTAAGACTAGGTGTCGTCACGAAACCCAATGAAAGGGTATTTGGGTCCTGACTAGTTGGTATAAGAGCCCTATATTCATAGGTGCTACGAGTCATAAGCGAGTTTAGTAGAGTCTTGCAGATCGGTACAAAGATGTATTTACTTATCTTAGAGAGGCTACGGAACTATTAGGACAGTTTCATTTCCTTCATTCCTATCGTGCGAGTTTATTGATCTCGAAGATTGAAGCTTTTATCATTCTATTCTCTCACATATGGTGAGGACACGAGCTGCAGTAACTAATGACACTGCCCCCGGAGCAGGTGTAGCTAGGGGCATAGGCAGAGGCCGAAGAGGAGCATGTGCCTCAGCTAGAGCATCTACCAGAGCAGCAGTTGAGGAGCAGTCAGTAGCTCCGGTTGGAGGACAGGTACTGGAGGCGCCTGCTGTTACCCCCCGACTTCCGGAGACCTTAGTATAGTTCTTGAGCATATTTGGTACATTGGCCCAGGCGGGGTTGATTCCGGTGGCACCAGCTACTTCACAGATCGGGGGAGGAGCTCAGACTCCCGCCGCCTACACTCTAGAGCAACGACTTCATATTGGTCAGGTTCCATGTGTCATTGCGACACAACCTGTGGTTCCAGTTCAGCCCGTGGTTAGAGCAGCAACATCTGAGGAAAAACAACTTAGACTTAAGAGGTACAAGAAGTACCAACCTTCTACCTTCAGTGGACTGGTGACAGATGATGCCTAGGGTTTTCTGGAGGAGTGTCACCGCATTCTCCGTACTATGGGTATTGTGGAGACGAGTGGGGTTGCTTTTACTACGTTCCAGATTAGGTGAGCGGCATATCAGTGGTGGCGGGCGTATGAGGTTGGTAGCTCGGCCGAGTCAGCTTCACTCATATAGGTTCAGTTTTCAGAGAGGTTCCTGGGAGAGTTTGTACCTTAGTCCCTTCGGAATGCATAGCGCGCGGAGTTTAAGCAACGACACCAGAGCACTATGTCAGTAACAGAGTATGCTATTAGATTCAGTGACTTGGCCAGACATGCACCTGATTTGGTCACTACAGTTAGAGAGTGTGTACGTAGATTCATTGAGGGGCTCAGGCATGATATTCGATTCAGCATGGCTCGGGAGTTGAAGTCAGATGTTTCATTTCAGCAGGTAGTATGGATCGCTCGTCGAGTGGAGGGTATATAGGGCTAGGAGAGAGAGGACATATGAGGCCAGGAAAGGGAGGACAGGGAGGCGAAGAGTCCTCATAGACCGGAGAGATCTATTGGTCCTTATTTTGGAGGCAGAGTACGACATGGTAGAGGTTTTGTGGGTCACCCAGTTCAATTTTCACTTCAGGCTTCGCACAGTGTTTTAGGTGCTTAGGGGTCTCAAAGTACTCGTACCGCACAGTTCCCACAACCACGTCAGCATAGAGGTTGCTTTGAGTGTGGAGATACCTGAGAGATTGTCTTAAACTCCCGATAAGTGTGTCATATCAGGGTATTCAGACAAGTAGAGGACGCCCAAGATGGGGAGGCCCGACTTGTTGATGTGTTTCATACAGTAGGCTTGAGGCCGTTGCGCCAGATGATGCCATACATATATGCTGTTGATTTGCTATAGAGGGGCACCATTCGTATTTTGTTTCGTTTCTGCTTATCGGGGCGAGTTCCCTTATTTGTTGCTACGCTTATAGGTGAGTTCGTGACTTAGTATTCTGTTATGTGTTTGCCCCGGTTGGGAGATTCTATGAGTGGTAACCCGTGTCTATTGTTTGTTTTTTTATTCATCATTGAGAGTTACGAGGCTAGAAGTGATCTCTGAGTAATTTGGTTACGAGATATGATTTAGATGCTCTATCGGGGTGAGAGTTTAGTAAGTGTTGTAATTTTATTAGCAAAATTGAGTTAGTGAAAGTTTTCCATTGGTATGATGTGTATTCGACTTGTGATTCAGAGTTGAGGACGATACCCTCACGATTTCATGTGATTTGATATGTTTGAGCCGGGCTGTGTGCTGCGCTGGAGGTTATATTAGGATGATATCCTTGTGATTTGTTCATATACTTAGATTTTTCCTTTTTAAATTGATTCGTAGTATGGTACTGATAGAGAGTTGTTCCTGTCGGGCTTGTTTGATATTTCTCTTATGTGTTTCTCCTTACATATTCAATCATTCTTGTCTTATGCTTATTTGGGTTTTAGATTACGCGGTGTGCGCCCGGTGGCGTTAGATGTGACTCGTTGATCTGAGCGTATAGTTATGAGGTCTTCATGTTTCTTGCATTATTGTCAGCGTTGTGGAGGTTTGAAATGGGTTTCTAACGGATATGAGGCGAATTGCCGGTGCTAGTTTTGATTACGAGCATATATTATGACCAGAAATGTTACTATGGGCTTATGTCTGGTGTGTCATGTTGGGTGGCCGTACCTTATGGGTGTAGGCATAAGTTGTTGCAGCTAGTTGAGACTGATACAGGGTATGGATTTAGAATCGGGTCTTTTGGAGATGAATGGAAATGAACAGAAAGTGAGAATTTTGACTCTAAGGCTTATCGGTGTTAGTAGAAAGGATAAATTTCAGTTGAGATGGTGCCGGCAGGATTATGTGGATTAGGGTGACGCGGGGTCACCCGCGGGTGTATGTTAGATATGTGCATTCCGTGATTTGAGGACTTCAAGGTGATTCTTGGTACGTTCGAGGACGAACTGTGATGACCCAAGGGGTTATTTTATGAATTAAGACTCCGTTCTTGGCTTATTAGCCATATAAAGATTAATTTTAAATACCTCTATTTGCGTGCGTAGTCCGGGCGTGAAACCGGAAAGCTTTTATGTGAAAATATGAGAAATAGTGATTTTTAGAATTTAAATTTGATAAAAGTTGACTTTGGTCAACATTTTGAGTAAATGGACCCGGATCCGTGTTTCGACGATCCCGGGAGGTCCGCGGTAAAATATGGGACTCGGGCGTATGCCCGAAAATGAATTCTGTGGTCCCAAGCCTTAGAAATCAATTTTTGAAAGAAATTGTTTTGCTGAAATATTTATGAAATAAAGAAAAGAATTAATGTTTGAAGTCATTGTATCGGGCCCGTATTTTGGTTCCGGAGGCCGGTAAAGATTTGTTATGATATTTAGGCCTTGCCTATGAAATTTGGTGAAAAATGGAGTTCTTTTCGACGTGATTCGGACATCCGATTGAAAGGTTATTAACTATAAGTGTTCTTGAGGAAAATAATGAGTTTTGAGGTTTAATTCATAGTTTTACATGTTATTTTCATGATTTAATCACACGAGCAAGTCCGTATGATGCTTCTAGACTTGAGTGCATGTTTGGTTTAGGGCCCCGAGGGCTCGAGTGAGTTTCAAATAGGTTTGGGTTGTGTTGCGCTCGTTCTTTCTTATGCTTCGACGTCGTTTCTTCAAGCATAAATAATATTATATTGAACAAATGAGCTCCGATTTATGTTTTGAATGAAGTATTAGATCCGTATCGTAATTACGGACCCGTAGCAAAAAGAATCATCGAATTTGGACATCGTATGAGGATTTTATGGTCAATTTACTAAGGTTGTCAGATTTTCAGGTTAATGACGCAATTACCCCTGACGGCGTATTAAACATCTGCACTAATTGCAAATATTAAAACCTACATATCCTTCATTATAAGGTCAAATTGAGTGATTCAAAAGCCTAACTTGACTAGAATCGCACAAGGAATATATTGAAAACATAAAAATTGAGTTTAGGGATCGTTTGGCACGAGAAACGAGGCAGAATAGCTGGTAGAAAATATATCAAAAAACGGGCAGACCTTTTTCTTCTCCAATATTTCGAGGTTCCAGCCCTAAAAACGAGTTTTCTTCAACAATCTTCATCCCCAATTCATAGGTAATCAATTCCAAACCTTGTTCTTTCAATTCCTTACTATTTTGCATCACTTTTAAAGCAAAAACAAAGGATTTCCATGGTAAAAATTTAGGATTTGGGTAGAATTAGGGAGTTTTGTAAAAATTGAATTTTTATATCAAATTAAGGTCGGATTTCAAAACTAATAGCATATTTGGGTTCGTGGGTGAATGGGTAAACGTAATTTAATCCGAACCCCGAGTTTAGACCAAGCGGGCCCGGAGTCAGGTTTTCACTTTTTTTTAATAGAAAACTTAGGAAAATTATATTATTCAATAAAGTAAGTTCCTTTAGCATTAGTTAATGATATTAAGTTAATTGTGATTAGATTCGAGCAAGTTAGAGGTGAATTCAAAAGGAAAAGCGATAATTGAGCTGTGAGTGGCATGCGGAATTGAGGTAAGTGTTTGGTCTAACTTTGGCTTGAGGGAACATGACTCCCCACTTTTTTGTTATGTGAAAAGAATGGGTGTGGTGTATAGGTGAGGTGACGAGTACCTATGCACCACCCAAATTGTCTGTTGAACATGATCCCCTTCCCGTTCCTCACTTATTTGATTATGGTTTTACTTGATATATGTTCGTTATTGTTTCCATGACTATTTGGCCAGATTAATTTGTTGTTAGATATTGTTGTGACTATTTTTGGAAAAATATTGATTGTTTGAATTGACTCCCCTGTGATATAAAACGGTTGAGGAGCTTGGCATTGTTTTACGAAATAAATATTGATATTCTTATGTTCCTGTTGGTTTCATGGTTGAGCGGATATTGATGAAGTTATGAGGAAAATGCAGTTTATTATTTATAATTATTGAGACAAAAATATTGTGAAAGTCTTGGCCTGAATTGTGAAATTTATGAACAAATTGATATGATATGTCTGGTGAGAGCGGGTTGCACGCCGCAACAAGAAGTGATAAGGGTGGACAGGTGGGATCGAGTTGCACGCCGCAACAAGAGTAATAAGGGTGATATATTTAGGGAGGAGCAATAAGGGAGGACA
>ML245235.1:0-25749 GCA_005239495.1 Nicotiana undulata
AGAACGAAAAGAGATAGAATCAGGCCGATTCCCGAAATGCCTTTCTGGATATTCCTCAATGTCTCCAAATGATCTCTGGATTGATCAGAAGATCCTTTCAGTTGGCTAGAATCCGTTACGGTTCGGAGGCCGAGCCCCACCCCAGCAGTAAGGGTGCGACTTAGGTCATGGCTTTCCGGATTCTTTTTATATAGAAAATATTGTTGGGATTTCAAAAACTTCCAACTGGTCACCTTATTTCTTCGCCTAACTCGCTAGCGCTAGCGCACTACGGCTTTTCAGCCTCCTGAGGCCCCATGAAGACGGCTCTACTTCACTGGGAAGACGCGGTACTCATTAGCGAGCGTCTGGTGACCAACGATTCCGGATTCCCCTGCCTTTCTGCCATAGTCTGTATGATATGCACCTTTATTATTGTACCCACCACAAACTTACTCTAAATTTTGGATATATTGGAAGTTTACGTAAGATACAGTGTATTCCATCCAATAACATTTAAAAAGTAGTAGTAGAAAAGAAGATACATCTTGCATTAGGCTCTAACATCATGAACCATATGTGATAATTAACAAAGAAATTATTAAATTAATTAACACCGGAAAAGAGAAGCAAATTCGAGAGATGGCTTGCAAGATAGTGAAGACCTAGCTGAAAACTTAAGTATTTTGTGAAGGGCATGACAATCAAAACAAACTAAAACCGACATGAACAATAGTAAGAGAAAGTAGTGAATATATAAAAAAAATCAAAAGAGGGAATTAACATTACTTGAGAAAGGAGAAGCAAGTAGTTATCTTTCCTTAGTCTTCTATGGAACATATAGACGCCATAACCCTTTATGTAGCTTGTTGTGGGACGTGGATAAAAGTATTTTAATTTATATAGGATTGGTATAACTTTTGGAACATTAATGTATTGGCAGGACTTTGGTTAGTAGTTCCATGCAAATTTCTATTAGAAATAGTTCTCAATTTTACAATTATATCCAATAGTTATTTAGCGCTTGAATAAATATTTTAGCTATTGAAGGGCATAAAAGTCTATCAATATTTTAGGGGTATTTTTGTCGTTCGACATTTAGCGTAAGTTATTCGTGCTTTTATAATAATATAGATATAGATATATAGAAGAAGAAGAAGAAAAGAAGGTAACACAGTGTGAACTTGAGCTGAAAATATCGATTGGGGATTGTATATGAGCGAGCTCTAAACCACTTATTTTCACAATCTCCTTTTGGGACTTCTGTGAAATTCATATTCTGGAAAGAAAAGTGAGCATAATAAGGACATAGTTTTTGGGGTAAAAACACTAATGGATTATATGCTAAGGTCAATCTGGACTAAACTATATTTGGAATATAACGGAAGCAAAGCACCAAATATTTCACCCTTGTAGCAAGATCATCCTTGATCAGATCTGAATTTCAAGGTCTAGGCAAGTCTGTCTTACAATTTTCTCAAAGAAAAGGTCTACGCAATTCTTAAACCTTCCGCTCTTGCACCTGGAAACTTCACCTGAGTCCATGTTTGCTCATACTGGAAGATAAAACTTGCAGTAGTGCCTTGTATGCATGTTATTGTTCAACTTTACTTTGGTTTGTTCCTGAATTCTTGCCGTGATTTCTAAGACATTATATACACATCTGTGTTGGATATGGTATTCTGTCCATTTCATTGTTCATCTTATGAGAACTTGGATTCAGCCTATGTTTCTTTCCAGTATTGCTTTCCTTGTTTGGCAAGGGAAAAGAAAAAGATTTCAAAAGATTGGAAGATTCTGTTTGCCGCAAAATATGACCCTTTTCTGATGGAGTATATAAACAGAAAATCACTTGGATATGTAGTTAGGTCATTCCTTCTTTGTCCATGTTCTTTTCCTTTCCCTTCTCTGATATAGAATGAAAGGAAGCATGATACACCATTCTTATCTTCATCTACACAGCAACAAAAAGTGCCTTTTTGTTTAGTCTTTTTTTATTTCTTTCACTCCATTTGAGTTGAAATTTGTGCTTGTTAACAGTATATCCTTTTTGTAAATACAGATGTGTGGCAATGGAATTCGATGCCTTGCCAAATTTATAGCTGAGCTTGAGAACTCCCGAGGAAAGCGAAGGTCTCTACATTCTATTTCTTTCTATATGTATATTAATCTACTTTATTGAGCCTTGTATTACAATCTGCCAAATATTTCCTGGTTTATGTTTTAGAAATTACTTTCTTTTACTGGTTTCTTTGTATTGAAAACTCCTGGTGAAATTGAAGCTTCTTTAAACTTGCTTATTTGGTTCTAGAAACTGGGGTAGACCTATTCATGTTAGCTAGACCATAAGGAAACTAGAAAACCATGACCTGATAACCTCATCTACAAGAACCTTGATTTTGGTGTAGATATTGACTCCAGGATAGCACTTGAGGTGGCCTACTGGAGCTGGAAATATCATACTGCTTAAGCTGATGATAGGGGATTTAATTCTCACTGATGGAATGATTACGCAGCATAATCACCTTAAAATTGCGCAGTACACCTGTACTAGGCTGAGAAGCTAGACATGGAAATGTCATCTCTTCAGTACACGATGAAGGAGTATCCTGGGAAATAGGAGGAGAGGATGAGGGCTGCAATTGAGAAGTTTCGCCTCACAGGTAAAGCTCTAGTAATACTCACAAAGAGTTTGTCAGATGGTCAACTTGTCGGGTGATTTTTGCTTGGTTGGCTTATAGGCAACCTCACATGCTTCTGTTAGATGAGCCAACCAGCTATCTGGATATTGAGACAATCGACTCACTTGCTGAGGCTTTGAATGGATGGGATGGTGGGATCGTTCTAGTTAGTCATGATTTTAGGCTTAGAAACCTGGTTGCCCATGAAATATAGGTGTGTGACAATCAGGCTTTGACACGGTGGGAGGGTGACATCATGGACTTTAACAAACTTCGAAACAAGAGCCGAATTGGGTGATTGAAGCATATATTCTTTATGTGCAATAGTTAAATTAGAAAGTGATGGTTTCACTTTTTCTTCTTGGTCGTTGTTCACTGCCAAAGGTAACTGTGAAATATTATCGGGCCTGTTAAGTAAGCTGACGGGGAGAAAGTAAAGGTTTATTGGTCACCAATAAGACCTAGTCATGTTAGCTAAACCATGCCTAGAGCTGATGCTAGAGAGAGGTAGTGATTGTACCATGATCATCGTATGAATCTCTAGTTGTTGCTTAGTTCACAATTTCTACTGTCCACATGTGAGCATATTTCTTATGTTGACATCATATCTGTTATGTATCACGATATTATCGTTATGTAATACTTCAGATTTTGGGATTCTGAAAGCTATTATGGAAAATTTTCAAAAATTATTCTCTGTTTAAGATTTTCTATTAATAGAATATTTGCGGTACTTGTCTATTAAAGTATGAATGCTGTATGTAAAACTCCTAAACACCAGATGTTATTTCGGTTAATGCCTCAATGACTGTATACCTGAATATATTCTAGTGGCTTGGAGGGTTTATGCGTCTGTCCATAGTCAGAAAATAGATGTATCTCTGGGCAGCTGTAAATTTACCAGTTGCATAAATATGACCACGATCCCTAACAAGTTTCTGCATAAATTAAAACAATAAAGCACCCAAGCATTTGGCCTAGTGGTCGATGAAGTGCGTTGAGAACCATCAGGTTTTAGGTTCAAATCCTAGCGGAGCAAAACATCGGGTGATTTCTTCTTTGGTGGAGAGAGTTACCCGGTACCCAGTGTTGTGAAGAGCGTGAAGCGAGGAAAAGCGAGAAGCCCCTTTTCGGTTAAAGCGAGAAGCGAGAAGCGAAGCACTCACTTTTTTGAAGTGAAGCGGAATTTAAAAAAAAATATTACAATAAATACTGCATAGACAACACATGTAACTGGAAGCAAATGTTCAATACTTCATTGTAAAAACTAAAGAGTAGCATCAATTAAAGCACATGACAAGATTGTCAAATTCTTGCATACAACTATCATTATTATATTGCTCGGCATCTTCTTCAACTTCTTCTTCTTCATCAACTACGAAAAAGGGCAGTATAACTGAAACGAAAGAATGGGCAGCATTTCAGCATTTTTATTATTGAAACAGTGCAAGAAGAAGAAGAGAAGAATGAGAAAGAAGAACTGAAGGAGAAAAAATTTCGCCAGCATTTCGCGGCTATTTGGACACTGAAACAGTGAAAGAAAAAGAAAAAAGGAGGAGGAAGAAGAAATCACATACCTGGGACCAAACTTGATGATCTTGAAGTTGAAAAGTGTAGAAAATTTGAACCCTAGGTTGCCTCTGTTGTTCTCTGTTGCTACTGGCTCGATGGTCTTTTAAAAAAAGACAGCCTTTTTAATTAAATACGTTGGCAGCCCAGTTATAAAGAAAAGCGCTCGCCTCTTACGCTTCCCATTGCTTCATCGCTTCTCGCTTTTTCAGGAGAAGCGCACGTTTTTGTTGATCTGCTACGCTTCAGTTAAGAGAAGCACCATATGGCTCGCCTCTCGCTTTAATCGAGGAAGTGCTCGCTTTTTACTACACTGCCGGTGCCTATGATGGTGCTAGTCGAGGTGCGCGCAAGCTGGCTCGGACACCACGACTATAAGAAAAAGTGATACGATTGACGATTGACTGCACCTTGTTTTCAGTGTGCTCAATCAGATTCTGATGACTGATAGGAGTGATTGAAATAACTGTCAGTGTGATTGTTGTAGCTCACTTATCCTGTTATATGCCTAAATTTGATAATGGCATTTGGTTGCATCTGATGAATATGGTTTCCTTATATGGTGTGGATTCTGATTGGCAATCATGTCTTTTTAAACTTGTAGTTTCACCATACATACAGGGGCCGGACTTATTGTTCCTGAGATTCAAGAAGATGGAAAGGTAAATTCGTTTTTCTCAGCCATTTAACTAGGCTAAGGTACTATTGTTCTGAGAAGATCGGATGTGTAAGATCACATAGCCGACCCAACTAGTTTGGGCATAGTTGATTGACTGATTGTAGGAATGACTGCACGCTATAATCTTTCAGTACTGATGTTTTATTCTTCCTTTGAAGATATTTCAGATTATTTTGCATTAAATAGTAAAGCAATCTCGTGGTTTGCCTTTTTTTTTTTTGATGAAGTAAGTAGGATGTCATTAAAGGCATCAAGAAGATGCAAAAAAAAAGTTACAAAGCAAAGTTTATCAGCTCATTTACAATTGAAGTGCTACAAAACTAGAGAGCTGACAAAGTCCAAAAATACGTCAGAGTTATTTACAGGAGAGAGGTTAGCTCAACTAAAAAGGTTAACCAAACATCTAGCCTTCAGGTAGCCAATTGAAGTTGATACACCATCAAAGCATCTACGATTCCTCTCGGTCCAGATACACCAAAAAATGCTAGCAGGAACCATAATCCATATTCTTCTGATCGTCTTGTCAACTTTCCTTAAGCTCCAACTTGCACAGGCCTCTCTAGCAGATGATGGCATAGTCCATTTCAATCCAAAAATGTTGAGAAACAAATTCCAGATGTCTGTGGCCACTGGACAGTGCAAGAAAAGGTGGTTAATGGATTCTGAATTTGAGAGACACATGAAACATCTGTTTGCTAGTTGGAAATTTCTTCTGATTAGGTTGTCTTGGGTGAGGCAGGCACCCTTTAGAGCCAACCAGCTGAAGCAGCTCACTTTAGGTGGAAGTTTTGTTTTTCCAAACTAGCATCCAGGGCCAAAGATCAATCATCAAATTGTTAGAGCAAAGACTAGCATACCCAGCCTTAACAGTGTAAAGGCCATCCTTAGAGTTGCCCCATTTCAGTTTGTCCCTTAGCTGAGAGTTGATTGAGCATTTCTCCAGTGTTTTCATCATGTCAATGAACTCATCTACCTCCCAGTCATGCAAGTTTATTCTAAGAATGGGATTCCATGTGTTGACCTCTCTATTGTGAGCAATGAGAGAGTCTGGGTTATCTGCAATAAGGAACAGATTTGGGAATGCTTCCTTTAGTGTAGTATCCCCTAGCCATTTGTCTGTCCAAAACTTTATGTTGGTCCCATCTCCAACCTGGAAGTATGTGCTGCTGAAGAAATCTTCCTGTAAGCTGTTTGTGTTTCCATAGCCCTGTGCCATGGGGTGATCTCACAGGTTTGGTGTACCAGTGGTTAAGTCTCCCATACTTGGCCGTGATAACCTCTTTCCACAGACCAACATCATCTTGATTGAATCTCCAGTGCCATTTCATCAACATGGTCTTGCTATGCAAGGCTAGATCTTTTACACCAAGCCCACCAAGTGATTTAGGAAGTATGACCTTGGACCATTTCACCAAGTGGATTTTTGAACTAATGTTGTTGCCATCCCATAGAAACTACGGCCTTTTTGTTCAGATTTTATATTTGCTTCTTGTTTCAGGTTAGGGTTGACATGGGTGAACCCATTCTGAAGGCATCAGATGTGCCCACGAAACTACCCCCTAATAGAGATCAATCTGTTGTTAAAGCAAGACTAGATGTTGATGGAAGTGCATGGAATGTGACCTGTGTCAGCATGGGAAATCCTCATTGTGTCACTTTTGGTACAGAACAAAGCCAGGTATTCTTCTTTGAAATAATTCTATTTGGTACCATTTGTGTGAGGACCAAAGGCTGGTAGTAATACCATTGATTTCATAAGTTGCTATAAGTAAAATTTTCTGTTATCCTTAAAGGATTGTGTAAGCTATTCTATGAAAAGAACAACTGAAGATTGTTGTGCTAAACATTATACCAAGCTTTTCACTCTGTAAATCAGCTTCTTAAACATCTGATGTTTTATCTAAGAAATCAAGTCAATTGCTCTGTTATTTTCTTTAGCCGAACCGAAGTAAATATTCTTTGGATATTAATTTCATTCCCCCCATGAGAACTAGTCATATCATTTTCCTATTCTTAGAATTTAGATTATCTGATATATTATTTCGTTAATTGACAGTATGCTTCTGCATGTGCAGAAATAGAAAACAGAAACAATGCACAATCTTGCGTCTCCCTCTCATTTACCGGGCTTGATTGCTTTCTGTTTTTCTGCTTATCATGCAACAGGATTTGCAAGTAGATGAATTGAATTTAGCAGACATTGGTCCAAAGTTTGAACATCATGTGATGTTCCCTGCCCGCACTAACACAGGTCAGTTTAAAAATATCAGTTTGGGAACTTTAATCTCTTTAACGGTGCAGGAGTATGATCTTCACAACATCCTTATTATTTTCTCGTTAGAAAAGATTTTGAACCTCACAACAAGAAATTTTGGTGTCTCTATCTCATCTCTGTCTCGGTTGAATTAGCACGATTTTTCATTTGGAATCTCCTAAATCTAGGGGTTATGGACCCTGGTTTTTTAACATTATTGCTCTTTTCCTTTTAACTAAATGTAGCAGAATTGGTTTCTGGTGTATAATGTGGCATTGGAAAGAAATGAAGATTGAATGCAAGCAAAAATACCTGAGATTCTGTTTTTGGTTAATCAGTTTGGTTCTCTGTACTACTTTGGCAAGCCATTCATGGTTATTGAACTTGATTATCATTTACGATCTTAAGTGACTGAGTAGTTGTGATTCAGCATGCATCATCCGTTTCTGTTAGCACTTTCTTGGGTGGGATCTGCACTTTAAGTGCACTTCCGACGTCATTTTAGCTATAAGGGGAATGAACTAAAGTAATTTTCAAGTTTGTCATTTATGTTCAAGATGTAGCTCCCTAATTGAGAGTGCACTGTAGCTTCATGCACTTGATCAGAATTTTTTCAAGTAATATTACGTGCACGTTATGACCGTTTGATCAGAATTTTCCCTACAATTTTATTTAAATATGACATATTTGTTTGATTTGCAGAATTTGTACAAGTCTTCTCCCCAACACACCTTAAGATGCGTGTCTGGGAGCGTGGTGCAGGTTTGTTTTCTGAACACAAATGACTTTAACCCACAAATATTTGATGTATTAGATAGGCCAAGTTATCTATGAAACTTTATATTTAACCTTGATGAGTATAGGTGCGACACTAGCCTGTGGGACAGGAGCTTGTGCCGTTGTTGTTGCAGCAGTGCTCGAGGATCGTGCTGCAAGGGTAAGAAGTTGATAACCTTTATAGGTTAATGTTGTAAAAACGAAAATCATGTCAAGTATGTCTATCTGTGTCTGTCCCATATATTTATTTTCGTTATTGATTACTCCTTTTTTATCATTGCCCTTTCCCATTCTGGTGACAGCGGTGTACTGTTGATTTGCCTGGTGGGCCCCTGGATATTGAGTGGAGTGAGAACGACAACCATATCTACATGACGGGGCCAGCAGAGGTAGTTTTCTATGGATCAGTTCCTCTTTAACCCCTTGAATGTAAGTTTATTTTAACTTCATACATTCTGTAAGCTATTTAAATCTTTTAGAATTCATAAGTAAGCTCCAAATGTTTGCCAAATTTGTTGGAAAATGAAAGAAATGCAGAAGAATGGATCTTGGATAACCAGATTACCTTGATTGTGGGCTCAATTGAGCTTTTTCTTCTTTCGATATCCTTTTGCGGTGATTTCTTAGAGATGTAAACTTTTACCCTCTCCCGTTGGTCTTTTCTAGGAGGTGGAGAAAGTGCGTTAGTTTCATATTGGCTCCTCGAAGTTGTATGTATCATTATTGAATGGAGGAGGCTGTTCTTCTCATTAGGACACTCACACTAGTGTTCATATAATTAATCGGTTGTGTTGAGCCTAGAGAAATTACTTTAGGCATAGACCTGTACAAGATCTACCCCGAGCCATTGACATACCTAGTTTACCCATCAAGTGCTAATGTGTAAAGTAATTAGTTGAAATTAAAAGGATTTTTACGTTTTGCAATTAGTCAGTGTTCTAAATCACAGAGATTACATATATATAAGGGCGGGCTATTTGTAGATATTGAATATCTTCGTTTAGTTTTTAGTTTGTGACATTGTGTTGAAGTAATGTTTACCTTCCTAATAATGAAAATGAAAACTGCAGATACATTATGTTCTTCCCCCGCACAATTTTTTTCACTCTATTTGTAAAAATAAAATGTAACTGGGTGAAGAAACTCGAATTGCAACTGGTTAAGCTACTGTTGTACCTTAAAGTTTCTTTAGTGCTGTCAGTGATCATTTCTTCAATCAACTGAAAAACGAATGTAAAAGAGAAGAGAGTGAAGGTATATCTCAAATTCAAGAAGTAGCAATCAGATCGATATTCTAGTAACTTACCAAAGTTGTCTAATACGTGACATCTTAGATGTGCGTCTCAAACATATAATTGGTGGTAGGACTTCAATTAAGAAGATGGTTAACTTCAGAGTCGAGATTAATCTCAACTGAACCAGTCATCCCAAAGCATTATTACTTTATTAGCCTGTGACTGACATCGAAATGGTTCAATGATCTCTTTGTTTGGAGTTTTATCTCATTCTCAAATCTCAAGTCTTGAAGATGAGTTCTTCAATTTTCTTTGTGTAAATTAAAACGTGGCTTTCTGTAAGAGTGCATCGCCTAGGGTTTCAATTTTGAATATGATAAAGTTCTTATTTTTCTCATTAAAAACAAAGAACAAGAGAAAATTATTTAAGCAGATTGAAGATTCCTTTCTCATCTTGTCAAATCAATTTAGAAGGCTTTTCTGGGTCCTGGTTTTTTAAGTCAAACTTTAGACTTCATTTAATTTGGAGTGTAACAAATTTTCTTTGTAGGCATTTGGACAGTGGTTCGGTGTATGTTGACAAAAAATAGTTGTTGAAAATAAGTTTCTAGTAGTTTGTTGAAACCGAGTTAGAGTGGAAACAAAATAGCCACTACATTTCTTTTAACAAATAAATCACGTCCAATAAAAAAAAAATACAATTTTTTTAATAAAAAAAAATCACTTCCGTTAAACAAGAAAATTCTAGCTTTGATCATATGAACATATTATTTTCATACTACATAGTAGGGGTGTTCAAACTGAACCGGAAAATCGCACTAAACCGAAAAATCAAAACAAACTGATTAAAAAATCCGACTAGGTTTGGTTTGACTTGGTATGGTATTGAGTAAAAAAATTCGAACCAAGCCGACAATTAAATATATAATTTTTATATATTTTTCTAAGACTTTGTATTGAATTTTCTTAAAGAATATTGAAATACTTGGGATCCTCTCATGTGTTAACCTAGAAAGCGTACATTACCGTAAATTATTGTTAGACGGCTAAGAAAATAACTTACATGTATTACTAAAAAAAATTCCATTAGAATATTTTAATAGATCACATGTTTGTCAATTTTTTTCAATATTTACTAATCAAAATTTTATATCTAACTTTAACAAAGTAAGATTGAAAAAATATTCATCTAACATAAAAAAAAAATGAAAACCTGACAAAATCGAATCAATCCAAACGGATATAATTGGTTTGGTTTGATTTTGATAAAAACCGAACTAACTCGGTCCATGTACACAGGGGAATATAAAGGGAGTAATGAGCTCTGATATGCGTCATTGTTTAGCTTCTTTCAGCTTTCTATTTAAAGTTGTGAAGTTGACAGATGAAACAACACGAAAAGGAGAAGGAAATTTTCATGCTTATAATTTCAATTTATAGTGGCAAAGACATGCCACTATAAATTGAAGACGGATTTTTAAGACCAAGATATGTTTTCGCTGAAATATGCATGTGGAAAAAAAACTCTAAGGTAAATAAGTAGTGCAAAATTTAGTCGGCACATAAAGAGTTTAAAAATTGAATTAGCAGTGCAGAAGTAATATAAAATCCTATAATCAGGGCATGTACTTTAATTATATTCCTTCCTAACTGTATTAACCTTGTAACACTCTTATTCACATGATTAAGGCACGTTATTCAATCATTAACGCCAATATAGTTCTAATAAATTATGGACATGCAGCTACTTAAACGAGTTCTTAATCAAACAATTATTTAAAAAAGATAAATTAATGCACTTTGTGAGTGTGTGCATCCAAATGCTTGGAAGGTGGCCAACTCGAAGCATAATGACTTTTCCACTTGTTCTTACTCTATATTGACAAATCTCTCTAGTTCCTTTTTGGCAAAAACAGATTAACAATATAAATAAATAAAAAATGTCAAGCTCTTAGGAAGCTTAACTTAAGCCCCATTATTTTTATTAAAATTAAAACTTCTGACTTCAAGGAATGGCAGAACTATTTGATCTGCTAGGACATGCAAATGATCAAAATTAATTTTCTCATAATAAATTAAAGTCAAACATCTCTGACTTTATGTGGTAAAGATTGCCACAACAGTACTTGACTGTCTCCAACTCCAATAGAGGAAAGTTCAACTATTTAGAATGATCTAAACCACATGTTTATGTCTTTTGACTCAAACCAAAATTCATTTTTGGTAACGTTTATTAGGAATTCATAAAATGTCAGCCCATTTTATTAGTTGTCAGTTCATTAGGAACAAATCTACACTTCCACCAAAACAATTCAAAATCTAACACATGGACAATTTTTTGAAATCATAAGGATTAGTTTGTGAAATCATTTTTCTACCTAAAAAATGAAAAAAGAAAGAAAGTAATTAAACAAAAACAATGTCTTTACAGTTGCCACTTGCCACATAGAATGTAGAAAATAGTTGCACGTTACTAATTATTAAGTGTAAGCTGGAGATTAAAAATGTAGTTGTCATTAGCTTAATCACTGCTAGTTTTTTTAATAGTTAAATTTATCCTGATTAAAATTCAAGGGTGTATTAGTTCTATATATATATGCCACGTTCAATTAGATGGTCAATTGGACAAGCTCGAAAGTGTCTTTTAATTTTAATTACTATACTAGTAGTATATGTTTAACTTGATTACTGCATGGGTTTCACTATCATTCGGAAATTAAATTAAAGTTTAAAATCAATAACCTAAACAAGTGTCTTCAGGTTAATTAAATAACACAACAGCTAACCCTCATCACGTTTTCTCACGAATCAGTGAATATGCATTCTTGCTCTTTTTCTCCACCTCACTTATTTTTTTTTAATTTTTTTTTCTTCTCGGTAACTATTAATCTTTTTTTTTTTTTTAAATCATACGGTATTTTTAGAAGAAGATTTCACCTAAACCAGTTTTTGGGAACTTGAATTTTTTTTTTCTTTTCAAAAACTGATTCCATGAACAAACAATATTTTCAAAATATTTTTAAAAAAAGTTGCCAACATATATGGTCAAATGGGAGCTTAATGGGTTGTTACTGAAATCAGCTAAAGTTTCGATTTAATAAATTTCCAAGAACTGCTATCCGTATTTCGTGTGTTAATTAGTCGTCCGAAAATGGATAAATGTGAACTATCATATTCTACGTTACAAATCAATACTTTTTAATTAGAGCTATATCAATTACCTTTTAAACTAAATTGTGTAAATATTTAATAATACAGAACCTAAATTCATGGGAAAAAAGGTGAACTTTTTTTTTTTTTTAACTTTATAGTTCCATCATCACGATGGAGGAGTTAAGACGTGACTCCAACCTGTATATATATCAAAAATAGTAATTACACGGAGGAGGACATAGGCCTTGGCCTCCAAGATAGTGTGATAGGAAACACAACCCATCCTATGATACACAGATGAACAAAAGTAGATTGGTTGTATGAGTAGGAATGTGTGCATCCTCGGAAAACCATTGGAAGATGCTATATACAAAAAGGTGAGAGACAAACACTTGATGTTAGGTGGAGTCATTGATAACAAATTTGTTTTTCTTCTATCTGAATCTGAGGTTGGGGACTCCGTCCATTTCTAACTTCATTGAGGCTCTAACATTCAAAGGTAATGATACAACCTCATTGAAGATAGCATCCGTTTTCTATTCTTCGCCCAGGTTAGCAAGCTTGTCCGCAAAATTGTTTCCTTCTCTCAAGATGTGACAAAAGCTAAAATTAGCATCCTTGGTCATTTGCTTAATGGTATCTTTGAATCTCCAGGGAGGTTTCCTTATCCTTTTGATCAAGTTAAGGATAATCATCGAGTCAGATTCAACTATAACATTTGTAAGGCCCTTAGTAATACACATTTTAATGCCGCGCATCATGGCTTTTGCTTCCACAATATTACAGCTACAAGTACCATAGAATTCTACAAAAGCACCAATTAAAAGTCCTTGATGATCTCTGATGAGATCACCACCTCCTGTCGATCTTGGGTTACCTTTGCTACAATCGTCAACATTAAGTTTAACCCATCCCGTTGGAGGTTTTTTCCAGTAAACAACCTGACATTGAATATTAGGGGGGAGGTTTTCAATTCTGGTGTAGGTGTCCTGCCACAGGTTATGGAGATGAAGATCTGGGAACCTCGCATTGATGAGCATATTTATCATTCTGATCACTTGTTGGATGATGTGATGGTGAGACATGCGCCTTTCGTCAAATCTAGTGGAGCATCTGTTCTTCCAAATTTGCCAGCAAATGATTGGTGGTATGCATTGGAGAACTGTATTGTGGACTTTATTTTTGGGCTTAGTCAACCACCACTTCATAATTCTATTTCTTACCTGGCCTTGGACCAGTCTGATACCACATGAGTTACAGAAGAAAGCCTAGACTAAATTTGCAATATGACTATCACTGAGCAAATGGTTAGTGGATTCCTCATAGTGGTTATTGGGATATCAGTTACATATAGAAGCTATATTTATCCCAAACCTTTTAATAGCAATATCAGTTGCTACTTTATCCATTAGAACTCTCAACATCAAGAAGGAAACTTTAAAAGGAAGCTTTTTATGCCAAGTATTCGTACCTGTAAGAGTAGTTCCTTTCTTTGTTCTCAGAGTGTGCCATGCAGATTTGCAAGAGAAATATCCAGTGGGATCAGATGTCCATATAGTCCTGTCTTCTTTTTCCATGTGGAATGTGATGTCTTTGATATAATTGACCACGTGCAAAGGGAGCACTCACATCAGTTTACTCTGGTTCCAGGTGTCCTATGGTAGAAGTCCTTAACCATAGTTCTTTTGGAGTCTTGTTATTAATTGCCAAGTGAGCTAGAGGCCCAAATTCTGTCCAAGAATCCCACTAAAAGGAGATCTCCCCTTTTCCAAGACTCCATGAGATATAAGGTTCCACCTTTTGTTTGATGTCCATCATTCTTTTCCATGTATGAGATTGGCCCTGAGCTTTTCTTCTTGCAACAAGGTGGAACCTTTTACAGTACTTAGCTTCGAGGAAGTCTTTGAGGAGAGATTTTTGAGTTATGAATTTCCACCAAATCTTAGCCGAGAAGGCATCACATGTGTCTTTAAGAGATCTGAAACCAGTGCCCCCTTCCGCAGTTGGAAAGCACATGTCTTTCCAGGCAATCCATTGCTTCTTGTTTTTGTTACCATACATACCCCAAAAGAAGTTAGAAATAATTTTTTGCGATCTAGTAGAAGACTGTTTTGGGAGGATGAACCACTGATAGAGTATGAAGTGGGATAGCCTGCAAAACAGATTTAATCAGCACAACTTTGCCACCATAAGTTAAAAATTTACCTTGCCATCCTTGGAGTCTTTTTGCTATGTTGGCCACCATGTTGTTCAAATAAACAACTTTTTTCCTTCCTATGTAAATAGGGCATCCAAGGTATTGCATTGGAAATTGGCAGTGATTGTATCCAGTAATCTGCTTGATTTGATTGATTCTTATATCATCATCTTGGAAGTTGACATAGAAACCAGATTTGGCCTTATTTACTAGTTGTCCTGAGATCCTCTTGTAAATCTCCATCTTGTCCATCATGATCTTCAAGGATTCAGGGTCGGCTGAAGAAAACAAAATTGTGTCATCAGCATAGCATAAATGAGATATAATAGGATCATGATTTTATATCGAAAGGGAATGAAAGCATGATTATTTAAAGACTCCATTAATTTTGAAACAAATTCAGCTCCAATGAGAAAAAGAGAGGGAGATAGAGGGTCCCCTTGTCTTAGTCCCCTAGAGGAGTTGAAGAACCCATGTCTACTCCCATTGATATTTACAGAGTACCAGATATTAGACATAAGTCTCCAAATCATATCAATCCAAGTCTCATTAAACCCAAAGTGCCTCATAATATTGCAAAGGTACTCCCATGAGACTCTATAATATGCTTTAGCCATGTCCACCTTTAAGACCACATTTCCATGGGTAGAAGGTTTTGAAATATTATGAACCATTTTCTGAGTCATCATGATATTTTCGGTGATAGATCTCCCTTTAATAAAACCTGTTTGATAGGGAGAGATAAGCTTGTTCATAAAAGGGCTTAGTCTTTGGTTCACTAGACTCGATATGATTTTGCAGGAAAAATTTCCAAGGCTAATAGGCCTTAGTTCGGTGAAAGCTTGGGGATTATCCACTTTTGGAATGAGGATTAGGCATGTGTGAGTCCTGGACTTTAGGATTTGATTACCTGCAAAGAAATCATTTATCATTAGTAGAAGATCATCCTTAATAATATCCCAGTAAGAATGATAAAATTTCCCTGAGAGACCGTCAGGTCCAGGAGCACTAGATGGACTCATGGAGAATACTACAACTTTCAATTCCTCCATGGTAGGCATGGACGTAAGACCTGCATTGTCAATGCCATTGATAACTTTAGGAACACAATTAAGAATAGAAAAATTGGAAGCCATATGTTCTCTAGTGAATTGTTTCTGAAAAAAGGATATGGCTTCATTTGCAATATGTTCATCTCCTTCAATCCAGGTGCCATCACTAAGCCTGATCTTTTTAAGAGCTAGCCTCTTTCTTCTACCCTTGACAATGGAGTGGAAGAATTTTGTGATGACCCAAAAGGTCATCCTAAGTTAATTCAGCTAAATCTGTGTTCCGAGGCTCCGAAAGCCTTCGTTAATCTCACCTCGATATGCGTGCGCAGCCCGGACGTGTAGCCGGGAAGCTTCTATGTGAAAATTTGATAAAAATGGAATTTTGGTAACAATTAAATGAATAAAGTTGACTTTGGTCAATACTTTTGGTAAACGGACCCGGACCCGTGATTTGACAGTCCCGGAGGGTCCGTAGAAAAATATGGGACTTGGGCGTATGCCCAGAATCGAATTCCGAGGTCCCAAGCCCGAGAAATGAATTTTTTAAGAAAATTATTTTACGAAAATAATAAAGGTTTTTAAAAACGAAGTTTGATGTGAAAACCGTGTTACCGGGCCTGTATTATGGCTCTGGAGCCCGGAACAGGTTTGTTATATGTTATGTGAGTTATCTGTGAAATTTGGTGTAAAACGGACTTGAAATGACGTGATTCGGATTAAAATTGGAAGACTTAAGCTTTATGAAGTTTTGAAAAAATTCTAAGTGTTTTGAGGTTTAATTCGATGAATTTGATGATATCTTGGTGATTTAAATGCTTGGATAAGTCCGTAGGATGTTTTGGGAGTCGTGTGTGTTTTTGGTTTTGAGACCCGACGGCTCGGGTGAGTTTTGGGTAGCTAACAAGGTGTTTTAACTCATGAAAACACTGCTGGTGCACCCATTTCTGGTGTGCCCGCACCTGCGAGCCTAGGGCCACAGGTGCGAGACCGGAGGCACGACGCCCAGTCCGCAGGTCCGGTCCCTCTCGCAGGCGCGGACAAATCTCCGCAGGAGCGACGTCGCAGGAGTAGACCCATTTCCGCAGGTGCGGCCCCTATGGGCCTGACCCAATTCCGCAGGTGCGATCTTTTTTCCGCACCTGCGATCCCTGTACCGCAGGTGCGAGAGTCGAACAATGGTTTTTAAAAAAAAACAATTTCAGACGTTCTTTCTCTTAATTATTCTCAAAAATAGAAGACCTAGGGCGATTTCCTCAAGAGATTTTCTTCCCAATTCATAGGTAAGTGCTCACTAACTGATTTTCCTTCAACTTTCTAAGGTTTTTTCATCAATTATCATAAAAACTCCTAGGGTTTTAAAGGTAGAAATTAGGGGTTTTGGGTAGAGTTAGGTTTTTGGGGAAATTTGGGTAATTTAACCCCAATTTGGGGTCGGATTTCAAAATAAATTATATATTCTAACTCGTGGGGGTATGGGTGATCGAGTTTTGGTCCGAGCCTCGTGTTTGGACCAAGCAGGCCCGGGGTCGAATTTTGGAAATTTGGAAGAATGATAGGAATTGTGTATTTAGGCTATGGGATTGTGTTATTGAGTTATTATTGATATACTTAAGTTAATTATGCCTAGATATCGTTGTTTCGGAGTCGGATTATAAAGGAAAGGCGGTCTTAAAGGGTTGATTGCTATACTTTGGACCCGAGGTAAGTGTCTTGCCTAACTTTGGTGAGGAAATATGTGTTATTTGCTATGTGCTAAGTGATTATCATGTTCATTGCATAGGTGAGGTGACGAGTACCTATGCAATGTTTGTCAAGCATGCCCGTAAGTCTATTTTGATAGANTATTGATTATAAGCACGAAGGTTAATGTCATGCCATGATTTACGTTGATTATAAGCACGAAGGTTAATATCGTGCCATGATTTATACTATTTCACGTTATACATCACATTGTGAGGAAGAGAGTAAAAGCACGAAGGGTGATGTCGTGGCATGATATTTGATTACATTGCATTGTGAGGAAGAGAGTAAAAACACGAAGGGTGATGCCGTGCCATTATTTACATTTCTGATATTTATACTTGTTTCGTTAGCTATTGTGTTAAATTGCTTCCCTTGTTTACTTCTATCTGTCAATTTGACTGCTTCATTTCACTTGTTTCCCATTTACTACTCCCATATCCCTTACTTGACTGCTTACTTCTTTCCTTGTATTATCCCTGGTACCTGCTGTAGAATAGGACAGGTTATCATTATTGTCAAGTCTAGCCTCGTCACTACTTCGACCGAGGTTAGGCTCGACACTTACTCAGTACATGGGGTCGGTTGTACTGATGCTACACCTGCACTTCTTTATGTTGTGTAGATCTCGCAGCCGGACCCAGTGGACATCGTTAGAGGGAGTATCCTTCAGTCCACCTCGGAGATTGCAAGGTAGACCCGCAGACGTTCGTGGGCCTTGACGTCTCCTCTATCCCTTTTTCTTCCTTTCTGTCTTTTTCATTTATTTCCAAAGACAGTTGTATACAGTTATTGTTCAACCCTTGGTTGTAGTAATCTTTTAGTATGTTCGTGAGTTAGTGACTCCAGATTCGGGGATTGTTACAACATGTTGTGTTTGTTTAAACCATTTAGTTCTGTTTTTATCTATTTTCGCTGCTAAATCGTAAACTATTTTTGGTTAATTCTGTTAATTGGGTGTTATCATGTTAGTTTAACTGCTCACGTTGGCTTGTCTAGCGGGTTCAACGTTAGACGCAGTCACGACCTGAAGGTGGGAATTCGGGTCGTGACAAATTTAGAGTTCACTTCCCCTTCCACAAACCATTTGATCCCAGATTTCTGCTTCCAAATAGATTCTTCAGTTTTATAGGCTCTGATAAGAAGAGCATTTATACGGTTAAGCTCAGTTCTGTTGCTATCGGTGTTGTTTGCAATTGTTATTTACTCATGTTCTTCCACCTTCCTATCCAGATCCTGACCTTGTCAAAAATATTTCCAATAGATATCTTGGACCATTGGGAAATACATTTGTAAGTATTTTTTAGTTTCAAGTGGAATTTCCACATAGGGGATCCATGAACCTCTATGTCCCAAGCTTGTTTTACCACCTCCCTGAATTCATTCTCATCAGTCCAAAAATCTAAGAATCTGAAGTATTTGACGATGGGTTGGGATGTGTTCTTAGCAATGGTGATGAGGGGTGAGTGGTCGGATCCCCTTCTAATCAAGTGATTAACATTAGTGGAGTCATAGATGTTCATCCATTCTTGGTTAACCAACATCCTATCAAGCCTTTTCCATACTCTTTTGGTAGGAGTCCACCCATTACACCGGGTAAATTGTGAACCTGGGTCAATGAGATCGCAATCCATGATAAATTGTATCATAGGCATGCTTTTGGACATTCTGTGTGTGTTGCCACCCTGCTTCTCACTTGGATCAATAATACAATTGAAATCACCAGCAATGTACCAAGGGATCTTATAATTCTGAGAGATATCCCTAAGGTTATTCCTGAGATGTTCCCTCATACCTGCATCGCACTTTGCATAAACAGGGGTAACAAGGATTCTTGTTCCCATGGTACAAGTAACCTGTTGATCTGTTTCCTCCACCACATTACAATTCAGTTCATTCTTCCAGAGAATCCATATTTGACTATTGATATTGGCATGGACATGATCATAGCCAAGCAGAGATCTGAACTTATCAAGATGGTCTGCATTATGAAAAGGTTCGCTAATAGCAATGAAAGGGAATTGTAGGAGTCGAATAATCTGCTTAAGTCTATCAAAGCACCACTGGAGATGATGCTTCTAATATTCCAATATAAAGATTAACACATCATAAATCAATTTGAGAAGTTTTGTTCCTGTGGTGTAACCACAGTTTGTTGATAGGCGAATCTTCCACCCCTTCCTCTTGGTTTGCTATTGCCCCTCTTGATGTTGTTTCTGCCTCTTCCTCTACCTCTAGGAGATAGGTGAATTCTTTCAACGATTTTATCAATTTCAGAGCTTATATTAACCTCCACTAATGCATTAGAGTTGAAAGTATCAATTAGTTGGGCCGCATGTTCATCAGTTGTGTGGTTCAAAGATTGATCTTCATTCTGGAGGCTTTCGCTATCAACACTTTCGAATTCATCAGTTTCTTCAGTGCTCATATCATCCTCATAGTCACCATTTTCTTTGCTATCATCATCATCCTTGTCATCCTCATAGGATGATTCTGCCATGTGATTATTGTTGGAAATATACATGTCTTCACCTTCTTGATCTTCTTCCAAACTAGTACCACTAATAAGCTTTAGATAATTGTTATGAGATTCTCCTGGATCAATTACATGATTAATTTTGTTGTTGTTGTTGTTGTGTTCTGGTACATTTCTGCTGCTTGTTTCCTCCTCGATGAGTTTGATGATGTTCTCATCATTGGCAATATTCTCCTGGGCAGAAGGACCACTGTTTTGAGCGTTGTCGTTTGAATTGTTATTTTTCTCTTTGTTGCCATTGTCCTGCTCCAATGGTTTGTAAGTAGTGTTTGTTTACCAACTACTTGGTTGGTCTTTTTCCATAGTAGTATCCTGATTTTGAGGTTCATCATTAATACTGTCTTGTTTTTTTTTAATTTTAATTCTGGACCTTTTTTTCTTGTTGGTATTTTGTTCATTCCTCTTGTTGTTGTTGTGACTGTTTTCTTCACCCATTTTGTTTTTACCTTTACCTGGTACTTCTTCCATCGTGGTATTCTTTTGCACCTTGATAGGTTCTTCGATAACAATTCCATCTCTTACCTTACCTCTCCGAACTTGATTTGCCGTTTGGTGGTTCTGGAGTTGTTTTTCATGAGTTCTTTGATCTTCATGTTTATGATCAACAGGTTTGCTGGGGGTTTCCATTTTGATTATAGTTTTGAAACCTCACTTTGGCACCCTTCTTCTTAGGAACAATTTGAAATTCATCTTCCTTTGGTTTTTTTTTTTTTTGGATCCCTTTCCTTGTTGAAAGCTTCCTTTTGATCTTTTATTCTTTCATCTCTGACTTGTTTCTGCATTGGCTTTCATGGTGCCCTTGCATTTTGCAATACACACAATAGCTTGGGACCTTTTCATATTCGATGTCAATCCACTTACCATCATCAGTACCATCGAGTCTTTTATAACCAAGCCAAATTTGATCAAGTCTAGGTTTTAATAGGTCAATTTCCACTTTCACCTTTGCAACATTGCCTCTGGATTTGGAATAGGTTGCCAAGTCTGGAGCCACAACCACCCCTAAATCTTGCACGAGTCTAGAAACAATATTCCATTTAAAGAGATGCCATGGGAGTTGATGAATTAGGATCCAAACAGGAACAATGGACGTTTCCTCCTTAGGTCTGAAATCTGGAGTCCATTTGAGGATTTTCATAGGTGCATCGCCAATGTCTATATAATCCTTAGCAAAGACGTGATTGTAGTCAACCTCATTGGCAAAATCCAGGTATACATGCTTAGGGTCGAAATAAGCTATCTTGACAGAAGCAGAAAGTTGAAATTGCCTAATGAAGGTCTTCCTAATTTCATCCATGGATGGTTTACCTCGATAAAACTTCCCTATGATTGTGAATCTGCACTCTTTTGCTAGATTGACGAAATAATCCTCAGCCTTGAAGAACACCACCGGTTTACCAAGATGTGTGCCATGTTGAATCTCAATCATAGTCCATTGTCGGAGGATTTGAGGTTGGATTGGACAGTAGCGACAAATGTTGGTTTAGAAACCACTTGTTTATTTTTGATGAAATTATTCCCTTGGATTCCCTCATTTTGTTGTTTAGGGGTGATGGGGTTGGGTATTCGTTTGTCGTTCTGCGGTTGTATACCCTGTTGGGGTTCTTTATTAAGGTCACCTGTTTGCTTGTTTCTGGGCTGAATTTGGTCGAAATTTTTGGGTAGGAGGATTGGTTAGTGATCTGGATGTGTTTTGGGGGGTTGTTATCAGTGAAATTGTTATCAACGTTGCTCATAATATAATTACCAAAAAAAAAAGTCATATTTCTGATATTATGTATTAGTACGATGACCACAATGTTGATTCTCTAATTATTTGCCAAAAGGGGAAATGTCAACTATTTGGAATGATCTAAACCACATGTTTTCTGTCTTTGACTAAGAATTTAATTCCGTTTTAGGTGAGAGTTTATTGGAAATTCCAAACTATATATAGATTGACCATTTGCTTACTATATATTTCCTGTCGATGCATGTCTCTCAATCTTGTCTTGCTTCCTATTCCCTCCTATCCGAAATAAGTGATTTTTTGGATGTTTTCATATAAATTAAGAAATTCATCTTTTAACATTAATTAGTAATGAAATTGACCATATTAACCTTTACTATCTTACATAAACACTCCTAACACATATTCCAACACTATTTACTTCAAGGACAATGCAGGAAAAAAATAATTAATTTATTCTTGAAATTTGAAAAAATCACTTATTTTGGACCACAAAAAAAAAGAGAGGACCAAAACTACTTATTTTGGACCGGAGGAAGTAGTTCCAAGTATTAGGCTTTTGGACGATCTTTTTTTATATTGAAAAAAAAGCATTCAAAGTTGAAATAGGAAAAGAATATTTGGATATGAATCCCATTTTGTAAAAAGAAGTTACAATTTGTAAAAAGAATATTATTTTATCTAAAATACTCTACAAATAAGTTTTTTCAATATTTCATCAGTATTTTAAATGTTGAAGTTCAGTATTTACCGCAAAAGTAGTAAGCATTTCAACTCCAAATACATTTTTCAACTTAACTTCAAATACATTTTTTTTCTCCAAATATCATCTGATTTATGTCCAAACGCATACACTGTTTTTCCCCCCCTGAAAATTCCCAAGGAAACCTTCGGTAGCTTACGAGTTTACGTCCATCCATGGCCGGGTACAATTTTCTTTCGATTTTCCCTTGTAGTCGTTACTCGAATTCGCGCAAGTGTGTCCACACCTCCCAAACTGACCTGACAAGGAATCCTTTCTCGCGAACAAACACAACCACTGCATCCATCACCCTTTAGGTGCATACTGGGTAACCTGTTCACTGTGTAATGGCTCGCGAACCACACAGGGAGATGTAAACCGCACTAGACCCGATTCTGACTGAGGAGGTTGCTGGTGAGAGAAATCGATCCCAGATCTCCCATGTAGAAAACCATCACTCAGTCAACCAACTCAGTCACCCTGCGAATCGCCGTAAGTTTTTAAACTGTTGATTATAGAATTATTAATGTCGAATCAGTATCACAAACTGAAATCTGATGTTGTAATCAGAGGAAACAGGAGCATGTGTTATGAGGTTAATCTTATATAAATCTATAATTAACAATATCAATTATAGGCAAAGTTCACCGGCCTATAGTCTTATAGGTGAACAATAAAAATACATGGTGATTATTTCCTTAACGTACATTTGTCACGAAAGCTAAGAATTTCAAGAAAACTTATATATGTTACATTTGTCACATATAAGTTTTCAACGAGTATATAACTTAAGATTTCGGTTGCAGTGTTAGTTTCCTAAGTCCAAATTAATCTATAGTATTATATTACGGCTTTTGATTTATCAGTTGTCATGGATTTTAATCGTTGCAAAGGCTAATTGGTCAATTACCAACCATATGCCTCTCGGTTTAGGTTCCAGAGTAAGCTTCAAAAAATAAAAAAATTAATTTAAACCGAAGTATTTTGCGGGTAATTATAAAATATAATCCAACATTATTAGAGGGATATATTTAAACAATTGTTTTTTTTAAGTATTCTAACACGTGGGGATCTATTATAGCCCATTCCTCTGCACTGAAGCTCCACTAAAGTTGGGAAAATTTTAAAAATAGTCAGATTTATAAGTGGTCAATCAAAAATAATCACAGTTTTCACAAGTAATCGAAATTCAACCACTTTTCATGTAAAGATAAATCAAAACAAAAATACTGTTTAAAATTCGAAAATTACTCAACATAATATACTGAAATTCCAGCATAAGTATACTGGAACTCCAGTACATTATACTGGAGTTCCAAAGTATACCGGTCCAACATAATATGCTGGAAGTTCTTACATAGGTGCTCGAATCTCCAGTATATTATGCTGGAACTTTCCGCGTGTTGGAGTTCCAGCAGTGGCGGAGCTAGGATTTCTATTAAGGGGAGTCAAAATATAAAGAAACAAACTTACCAAGAAGTCAAAAGGTGTCATTATATAGTATATATACATATTTTAAAAAAGAATATTGAGCTAAACATTGTAATTTTCCATAGTGAGGTGTTGGTTGACACCCCTTGGGTATATGTGGCTCCGCCACTGAGTTCCAGCATAATATGCTGGAAGTTCATAAATATGTGCATCAAACTCTAGTATATTATGTTGGACCGCTCTCTATTACAGCAAAATACCCTTTTAATGCTATAATAGTTTTTTTCTAATTGAAGTGGAAAAAACATGGAAAATCCTACGTACAAGTGGGTACAGAGAGAGGGAAAAACGTAAATCAATGTCTATTTATTTTATTTTATTTTATATTTAGCGAGTAGTGCAACTTGTCTTTGACTTGAAGCCTACACAAAGTCACATCGTTGACATGTGAGAAACTGAAGTTCATGCATGAAAGTAGCCCATTTGAAGCTTAGTTGGCAAATTTACTTTCCTCTTTAGCCAGATCAACAATTAGAAAAATAAAAACAAGTTTACTTGGTATTAAAAGATTTTTTAAAAATGTTGATTTTAATTTTAATTTTATTAATATCATGCTAATATTTACAATATATATAACTATATTCGGAAAATTTGGTTGTATACTGGTCGTTTGGAAAATTAAATTGTCCGACCACTGTAGTCGTAAATTTTCGACTATAGTAGTGGGAATTTGTTTTCCTACGTAATTGTTTCCGACTACATCAAAACGGTCTGAATATAACCGTAAAATTGGATTTTTCGACTATTTTGATAGTTGAAAAACTGTGATTTACTGCATTTTAATGATATCATACTAATATTTGCAATATATACGATTTAGTTATTCATAAACAGGAACACGGTTAAAAAAATATTAAGATGTCTAACAGCTAGAACAATGTTTTCATATATTTCAGTAATTTCTTTTCTTCTCTTTCTGTACAAAGTGCAAATTTATATTTTCAAGAAAGAAAAAAATTGATACAACCATATTCTAAAATGACTTATATAGTTTTACAAATATAGTGGCAGTCTCATTATTGGTTGAGTACATTACTCAAATGATTACTCAACTATCTCAAATTAGAGATTTTTTTCTTCCTATACCATATATGAAACCTTATTACCAAATATGTGTATAGTATGTAAATTACCCGTCCAGTCTACAGTTTTCCTACAATTTATATACCATCCATTAATTAGTATTAAATAGGGGCAGAATCTTCCTATAATAGTGCGCTAAAAATCAGGAAGAGAATCTCGTAATTGATTTAGCCAGATTCAATTCAAATTTGAAACGGAAAATGTTTATCTCATATGCGTATTTTTTGGTTAAACTACAATTAAAAAAAAAAGGACGAACAACTTCAAAAATTGAAATCAAGTTGTGGAATTCAATTCGGCGATATTTTTCCTCATACTAGAAATCACAAAGTCGAACAATCATTCAACAAAATCAACTCAAATTGTAGAAACCAAAACTGTAGATTGACACGACCCAAAGCCGGTCCAGGTCGTGATGGCGCCTAACGGCGAGGTTAGGCAAGCCAACGAACAACAATAACAATGAAAGTGCGGAATAAAATAACAACATGGGGTAAGGCCGTAGAAACAAGCTGAACCACAGCTAGGCCCAATACATATACAACCCCGATAACTACAACAAGTGTGTGTGCCAGGACTAGTGTCACAGTGTCAACGGGCGGCTACATAGATACAACAGCAGAAATACATATACAAAATATACAAGCCGCAGTCTGGAACAAAAGACTGAGCAAAAATGAAACTGGGAGGCTCCAGAGGTGCTGTCAGGAAAAACGCCAAGAAGACAGCTCACCGTGTGGAGCGACGCTGCGATAAGTACCTATCAGCTGACGGACGAACAAACGAACCTGCCTCAATACCTGCACAGTCAAGTGCAGAAAAAGAAAGAAAGTGCAGCATGAGTACATATAA